>PISX010016258.1:12256-46907 GCA_004024625.1 Mellivora capensis
GGGGGGGGGGGGGGGGGGGGGGGGGGGGGGGGGGGGGGGGGGGGGGGGGGGGGGGGGGGGTTGCTGCTCTAGCCGAATGGTCAGTGACGGTATGTGTGACAACTGTGAGCAGAGGAGGAAAGGACAGAACAGAGTTAAAAATGAGCAACTCACCCCACCTCTTGACCCTGATTAGACAGGATGAGTTGTGAACTGAGGGCTTCTCCATGACACCTACTTCTGCCCAATACTGCAACTGGGAGAAGAAATTCTATCCTTGGATGTCTAGCTTTGCCACAAAACACAGCTTAAAAATAAAATAACGGAAAGAAATAGAATTAAGCAAATAGTTATTTTTGCACTTGAACTGAAACGTACTGTACTGTAAATTACCATAACTCATTTTAAGTGACCTTTAAAATCAGATGTATTTATTATGCTTATGTAATTGTAGAAATAAAGACATGGATGACGGGCTGAACCTCACCTATGAATGTACAGTATGTGGATTTGTGAAACTGACTTTAGGAAGTCCAAAACTTATACTGTGTCTTGTGTTTACAGTTCTGATTTATTCCTTTGAAAAGCCTGCTGTTTTGGAAATGCACAGTTGACATGTTGAAATAAAAATAAATATCATTTTTAAAAATTTCTTAAATGATAAAGATGTGACCAAATAAAAGCCCTTTACTCCGTAATGACGGAGACCAAATGCAACAGGCGTTTGTTGTGGAACATTTACTGTGCGAGCTGATTCAGTGATTTCTAGCCTTTTAGGGCAGACACCTTCATGGGTTTGTGGACTTCCTGACTTTTTCTTACTGTTTCCAAAGCACCATTTGCATTTTATTACTTTTTTAATTTGATATTTATTTACTTTTTAAGTGGGCCCCACGCCCAATGTAGGGCTTGAACTCACGAGCCTGAGATCAAGAGTTAGATGCTCTACTGACGGAGCCGGTCAGGCACCCATTAAAAAATATTAAAATGGATTCAAATTAAAATTTGAGAATTTCATGACCTCCCTTGAGACTCCCTGGAGATCCCGAGTTGTCACGAAGCCTGGGCTGATGTCCTCACTGTCTTAATGTCTTCTTTCATACGCTTTCCGTCTGCAGGAAAAGTGAGTGAACCGAGTGCCGACTTCGTATGGATCCAAAGAGGTTAGTTGCTACTAAACTGGTCCTCAGAACCCTCGGGAGAACGTTGGATGGTCAGACACGGGTCCACTAGCTGGTTCGCCTCGCCGGAGCCCTCGGTTACTCACAAGCGCGCGCCGGCCGCGGCCGGGAAGGGGCCCGTGAGCACCTGTCCGGTCCCCGGGGTGGGGCCGCGGGAGCCGCGGGCACAGTTCCTGGGGGCAGGGGTGGGGGCGTCCTTCGTGCTCCCGAGAGCCCCGCGCGGCCCCGCCCCGTGTCTCACGAGCGGCCCCAGAGCCGGTGGAGCCGCCGCCGCCGGAGCTCGCCTCGCGCGACCGACGTCACAAGCCGGACTCGAGGGACCCAGACTCAGACCTGGCCGATGCCGAAGCTCGGGCCCCGCGCGGGGCTCGTGGGCGCGGCCGACCCCGTCACACCCCGGGGGCGACTGCGTGGTGCGGCCGGAGTCGGGAAGGGCCAGCGGACAGGCCGCTGCTCGGCAGCACGGGCGGCTGCCAAGCACGGGGGCCGCGGCCGGTGCGCGCGGGAACCCGGTTTCTCCCCGTCCCGAGTGAGAGCGGCCGCGCCGGACAGCGCGGGCGGAGGACGACGTCGGTCTGGGGAGATCCCGGGGCCTCGGTTCCCCCACGTCGGCACGAGCGAGCGGACCCCCCAGTCCCCCGATCCTGTGCGCGCGAGGGAAGTCGCGCCGGGCGGACCGCAGGGCGAAGCGTCTCCTCCAGGGAGGCCTCCGGGCCGCCGCCGCCCGCGGGCCCGACGCCGCGGCCTCTGGAGCCCCGCAGCCCGCCCGCGCCGCTTGGGCCCAGCTCCGGGGGCGCCGGGCTCGGGCACCCCACGCCGGCCGGACGGGCCGAGCCCGGGGCGCGGCCTCTCGGGTCGGGAAGCGGCCGGCCGTGCGCCGGGACACGCCGCGGCCGCGGGAGCAGCTGGAAGCCGACCGGCCTGTGGACGGGGCCGAAGTGAGCGTGCGGGCCCCGTTCTCACTCGGCTCACACCCGCCGCCGCGGCTCCGGGGCTCCGGGCACTCGTTCGGGGCAGCCGGGCTGGGGGTGGAGCGCGGCGTGGAGGGTCCAAGTCCGGCGAGAACCCGCGGCCGCGGAGCCCCGGAGCCCCCCTCCGCCCGCCGCCGGCGATCACAGCAGCCACCTGCCAGGCGCTTCTGAGGCGCAACGAGGAGCTCGTCACACGCTGCAACGCTGCTGCCACGCGGCGAGAAGGCGCGGCGGTGGGGCCGGTGTCCCCAGGAGCGCGCTCAGGAGCGTCCGCCCGCCCGCGCCCAGCACCCCGCTCCGACGTCGGGCCAGGCGGCTCCTGCAGATCCGTTAGTTCAGAGACAAAATGAAGCAAAATATAAATTGAAGAGCTGGAATATGACAAGTAACGAAGGCAGTTCTACGGTGTGCAAGAGCCACAGACAGGAGAGGTTTCAAGACACTTATTGCACGGTTTCTCTATTTCTTCTCTTCCAAGGGGTGTCAAAAAATGTAAGCAAGAGTTTTATAAGCCTTTAACAAGTTACATACCTTTCTCTTTGCCAGAGAGCTGAGGATATTACTCTCTTCAGCGTAAACTTGTATTTTGAAAAGGTCAGGAACCTTCTGTTCCCTGGAAAGATCAGTGGGGGTCTGGAAAAATCACACACAGACCAGTTCTACTCAACTTAATTCTCATTTGTTTTGTGCTTGATGGAAGGCGGGGGAATGGGTTCACTGCGCCAGAGCTGGCGTGCACCTGCCATCAGGTGTCATCTCTTCCGCTGATTAGCCGTGCGGCCACCCACTTGGCTAACTCTGCTTTTGAAACATGGCAGCAGAGGCAACACGGAGGCGTGGGCCCTGACACACTGAGGCTCACACTTTGATTCTACCACTTTAGCTACTATGTCCTTTGGCGACCTTCTCTGAGTCTGCCCTCAGCTGAAAAATGGAAACGATGCTACAGCGTATTGCAGAGTGATCAGAAGTCTAAATGAAGAGGCACAGGAAGGGCCTAGTACAGCCCATGAAACGTCGCTAATAAATGCTGGTCCTCCTCCCCTTTCTCCTTTTGACTGCTGCCTTGTTGGAAAATGGATGAAATCTAAAAAGTAAACAGATTACCCAGAACAACTTAGAAAAGAAACAAAGAGCAGCTACCCAACTGAATGTATCTCCCATTTATCCTAGTAAATATACACTCAACACTCAACCCACACATCTCCGGTGAACCTATGAGGATACCACACTCAGGGGTCCTAGCCAAAGAAGCAGAGTTACCTGAAAAAGGTAACTAGCCTCCTGCAGACTTTAACAACGTATCTGAATGAAGACCATGCCCAGTAGAAGGGAGTGGAGATGCTGGTCAATGACCAAAAAAATACAAAAACAACCATCACAGGAGGAAAAGCTGGTAGGGCCTGCGTAAAGGAAGGGTGGTCTCTCCCAAGAGACTGAGTATCTCGTCACATTAGCAACGGTAGCCCCACTGAGGGGGTTGCACTGGACTTGTTCTGGTGACATTAAATATGTGAATTATGGACCAAACTCCCTTTGTTCTTTCTGCTCAAGTAACCTTCTTACCACCATTTGACCTTCATAGGGGTCTTCTGGGAGAGAATCTGCTGGTTTCATCAATTCAAGTGTTTTTAATCCTTATGCTAGTTTTTTTGTCTGTCTTTGGCCATGAGTCACTAAAGAGACGATACGAATCGGCTGGTATGAGACAGGTCTTCCCATGGTACGATGACAAGAATCAGGTTCTAAATCAATGAGGTCAAGACTCACACCCACGTGCTTATGTCTCCAATGTTATATCACCAACCGCGGGGGTCTTTCAGGAGGCAGCTTACTCCTGGGGTCACCTACAAACACCTCAGTCTTACGGCAGGCTTCTTAAAGTTCTACATCCATTATGTTATCTATGCGTAACAGCTGCACAAAAAAAGCTGATTTAAAAAAAAATTTACTTCTCTAACTGGGAAATAATCACATACAGAATAATCTTTTTTCTTTTCTTGACACAACCGCAGCAGTCTTAATTCTTTCCCGTGTTTAGATACACGAATCATCCATCACCTATTTCAGGCCTCTTAAAGTCTGAAATCTCTAAAATTTCTAGATTTAATAAAAAAGGTCATAAATTCAAGTATTATCCTAAACATCAGATGGACACTCCCCCCTAATTCAGCCCTTACTATTATTGGCAAATTGTACATGCAATTCACAAACCATTTTTTGTGGAATGTAAAATGTTTTAAAACCTTTAAAAATAACATTTGAATGATACAATTGTTTAATCATTGCCACCTACGCTAAATCTCACCCACCCATTTTGGTGTCAAATAGTCCCAACTTGCTAACAACAGTAAGCTTTTATGAGGCACCCTGCATAAGCAGTAACACAAAGGTTCAGTTATGGTCCATAATTGCACACCTATGGCGATAGGAAGCACGAGGCCAACTTTCAACCACCTGTGAAGGGCAGAGCCATTTTACTGACTGATCATTTACACAGTTTAAAGGCCTTTAAATAAATAACGGAGGGGGAAGGAGGTGGGGGAGAGAGAAAAAGAGAGGAAGGAAGGGAGAAAGAAGGGAATAAAGATCTCTTATGGGAGTCATCTATATACTGCTTCATGGGGATCAGAACAGTAATCAGCGCTATAATAAACCCCAAATCAGATGAACTCAACATAAATAACACCCAATGTCTCACAAGAAATCCTTGTAATTGTTTAGCTTCTCACAGTTCTCACATAACAGAAACTGACAAATTCATGATTTCCTCTAAAATATGAAAAACAGTATCCTGGAAGACTCTTGTTCTTTTCTTTGTGATGTGATGTGATGTTGTGATGGTGAAACCCAGCCTGACCCACGGAGAGCTGCTTCCTTCTGTGGTCAGCTCCTCTTCCAACCTGCATAGGTAAGCCCCAGGGGGTCTGGCGCGGACAGCCCCTGGGGACCCCAGCGGACTGCTCACATAGTACTCGCACACGCTTTCTGTCAAAAACTGCCCCCCGGGAGGTGAATGTGGTGAGCACAAGCACTGATACATCTGATACATTTATATCAGGAATAAATTTAATTGTAAAAAAATCAGATTAAACTATAACAAAAATGACATAAGAACCATTTATACTTATAAAACATCATCACAATCATCATAAATTTGGAAGATTCTTTGATATTTGAAATCAGTCTCTGAAAGCACAGATTGAATTTAATGCATTTCACAAAAAAATTGCAAAGCTCCAATATTAAAAGGTACCTGGCCTAAGGGAAACTTGTTAAAACACTGACACACTGTTTCAAAGAGGAAATATCACTGAAAATGAACCTAGAAGTTCCAAATGGGAGCCATGCTCTCATTCAACAATTTAGAAACACTCTATTGAACTTGGCTCAAGAAAGCAGCTTCAAATTCTCTCTACGCCCCTCCTCCGAAATGCTTCTTTTAGTAAAAGGGGAGTCCTCATTCTTTATGCCTCTATTCTTTAAGAACCAGTCACAGCAAAAAAAGCCCATGTTTGTTCTTAATGTTAACCAGTTTAGCCTGTCCTAACCCTTGCATTGTTTCTCTTAAGTGTTGGCCTTCTCGCCCCAGGGTTAAAGTTCACAATCCCTCATTTCACTCTGGAGAATCAAGAAAAAAAGATGTGTTCTGAGAAGAAAGATCACAAATCTGTTTTGTAGGAAACTGTTACAAATATATATAACTAAATTTTTAAAAATGGAGCAGTCAGCTCAAAATGTCACAAGAAGTTAAATGTCTTCAATTTCAACATACAAAAAACTACAGAAAATAATTCTCATTCCTAATTTTTATGTCTATAAAAATCTTATCAAGCTTTAAAATATAATCTTAAGAAATGTTTCTCTATCATAGTTACCAAATAGCAAACTGTCCATTATTTAAAAAATTTTAAAAAGTCACCCATATGGTAAGACCCAAGGCTCTAGGGAGATGGCCCCTAGGCTCACCTCTGAAAGTCTCTTCTTAACCCTGAGTTGCAGGAAACACTAGGGCTGCAGTTCTAGTCCCAGTGACACCTCTAAATGGTTTTGGACAAGTTATTTAGCCCCCTCAAACCTCAATCCTGCCATCGTTAGCATTTTCCAAATGGTTCATAGGAATATTAATCTCATGAAAAAGGGATCTGTGGTCAAATTAAGTCAGAAACTGCTGCACACAACTTCTCTTGAGATTCACAATGTGCATCAGCAGCATTGAAGGCTCTGAGAAATCCTGCAGCATGTTTGTTCAACTTCGTATCAATCTTAGATGACCTCAGGATCCCTTTACTGACTAGCACTTACTAGCATCCTCTGGATCATTCTCTGGAGAACACTGGTCCAGCGTGCTGCGGGTCTCTGGCGGCACTTTTACGGACAGCACGTCGGAACAGCAAGCCAGTCTTCTGACGCGGGTTCTGAAGGTTAAGAGAAGATATAACGTCGTGGTGTTGACGGGCAGATGTTCGTGTTCAGTGGCTCCCTGAAGATCAACGTGAGTCCCCTGTGCCTGAGGACAGTCTTCATTCAGGGAAGTGGTAACGACTCTGCCAGAATCTCGATGGCCACCTACAGCACAGTAAGTACCAGAACTCACCAGGAATGAAAAGTCGTCTTCGATCTAGGTCAGTCTGCCTTTCTAGTAGGACTCCTTCCTGTAGTAAATGCTTTTGCCACTGTTCCCTAGAACAGCTCTGGCCAACGTTAGCAGGATCCTGGCCCTTAACCCGTTTCCTTGTCCCGGACGGAGTCAAGGCCCAGGCGGCCATCGGGCAGTGCTCAGGTTAAACAGCTGCTCCTCCAAGAAGGCGCCCCCGAACCCGTACTGCTCTTCGTGCAGACTCATTTCCTCAGGTGACAAGTGGCTTCCTCCGAGAACAAAGTCTGCAAATCTGACAAGTGGTTATTCGTTTTAAAGCAGGTCAATGTCATGACAGAAAGGTTTATTTGGCAGATAACATGCTCCCTTGCTATTTACCCGCCTTAATTAAATTTGACTGTCCACAGAGGAGAGCGTTTACGCACTGGATGTAAAAATGGCAGCGGCGCGGGCGGCCCGCCTCGAGACGTTCAGGGGAAGGAGGGAGAGGCCGCACCCTTACAAGCACTGACGGCCGCGAACATACCCACTCCCGTTTGCTCGCTCCTTCCCTTTCCTACTAGGTTCCTTATTCGGTCATTTTAGCACACCAACACTTTCCCCTTCGGCGTCCAGTCGGAGGCACTGTTACTTGGAAAAGGTCGTCTCTCCGGTTAAACTTTGGAAACGACCTTCCACACCGGGGACTCCCCGCACGGACGCGGTCTCCCTGCCCTTCCCTCTCCCACCCGTCCCGTGAGCGTCTGTCCTGGCACCGGCAGGGGACGCGAGTCGGGGCCCTGAAGGGAAGCGGAGCCTCGCGGGCAGCTCCGCTCCCGGGCTGAGGCGCGCCCGGCGACCCCCCGCGGCGCCCGCACACTCGCGCTGCTGCCCCCGCAGGGCTTACTTGCTGGGCGCCCGGAGTCTGGAGACGACCGCCCACGCCGGGAAGTCAGGCCTGCGACAGGCGCGCCGCAGCTGCTCCAGGGCGCCGCTGGTCTCGGCGTCCGCCTGCTCGCGGTACTCGTCTTCCGTGAGGTACCGGACCGCCGGCTTGTCTGCGGCGCGCCGCTGCCGCGTCCTCCTGAAACACGCGGCGCCCGGTTGCCAGAGGCCCGGTCAAACCTGCCTGCTCTGCTCAGGACACGTTTCTGAGAGGGACAGTGACACCTGACTTCCCTGATGCGACACTGGAGTCAGGTTCCTACCGTGGCTGCGGCACGCAGAGCATTTCCTCTCCTCCTGGACCGCCCGAATTCTGTGTCTAGGAATTTGAGGCTGTTTCTGACAGACGGATTAACTGTACTTGTCATCTCAGTGACTTCGAACCGCACAAGCAGAGGCCATTCAAAGTCTGGCTCTTTTCTGCCTGGTCGCTCACTCTCTTAGGCACTAGGGAAGCAATTCTCCGAGACGCCCCTTTAAGGAGACCCGGTAGGATCAATGACCACTTCGTGCACAACCCAAAACAGAGAAGGGAGGCTCTGCAGCGGCGCCTGCACCTCGGGGCGGACATCCTGACCCTAGAGAGGAGGAGTCAATCCTGTACCCGGATCAGTCCTGTACAGTCATTTAGAGTAACTCCGCCCCTGCCACACGCTGAGGGGCTCATGACCGGAATTTTTTTATCAGGAAAGTCCTAAAGGGAAGAATCTCATAAAAATGGCAACGATGATAACGTTTTACCACATATGTTACATTTAACAATGAGTTTTTAAAAATATTCTTGGGTGGCTTAATCATTAAAAAAAATAAATAAAAAATATTCTTGGGTGGTTTAAAATTGAATTTAACCAGAGAGTCCCAAATCTAGATGAGTGTAAGAATTATCAGGAGGTGGTTTAAACAGATATTCTCTTGAGGGCTGGGACCTGAAAAACCTTTAAACTTTTAAAGACTGTGTGGTGGTGAAGGGTCAGATTGGGGCAAGACTGACATTGTTTATCCGCTGTGTCAACGGACGCAATTCCTTAGCCGCTCTGAGCCTCGCTTTGCGCATAAGAACAAAGTGAAAGCAGTAAGGACTACCTCACAGGTCACTGCGGGGATGAAATGAGGTATTCTGTGTAAAGGGCTTAGCACAGTGAGTGGCCTCTAGGGAGAGTTCAACAAGGATGACTGAGAGAGCAGCGACCCTACACGAGGGCACATTCAAACAGCCCTTCGTAAAACTAAACTACTACACAAATCAAGGTATTATTTCTCCGGTCTGTTAGTTAACCCGTATGTTCCTGTTTTATCCCGTTGCTCTTCACATAATGATTCACTGGCAAAATGAGAAGCTAAGGAAGTTACAAAACATCGTATTAGGTTCACGTTAATAGAGTGTGCAAGTGCGCAGAAGGACCATCATGCAGGTGAGAGAACACACTTCACACTTGGTGTGGCAACTGGATGTTTGAGGGGAAAGAGGCCCAAATTCTCTCTTGGGTTCCTCAAGCCACAAGCCTGGCAAAGGGCTGGAGGCCTGGGAAATGTGGACTGGCCAGCCTCCTCCTAGCAGAGGGACCTCCGGTAATCCCAGTCGCCGTCAGCCTCTGAGGCAGGACCAGGAGCAGCAGCCAGCAGCAGCCCCTCCCACCCAGCCCTGCTGCCTTTCAGCCTGGCCAACGTTCTCTACACAAGGGCCCTGTCCTGTCACTGGTATGCGCTTAACACGGGGACACGGTTACATACGCAGTCCCAGATCCATAAACTACCACTTACCAGAGTCTCCTTCCTCTCGGCTAGGTTTGCCTCATAAACATGTTAACTCCCTCACCGCCTGACTCTAGGCCCTCATCACCTCTTGCGTGCGTGGCTGTGATGTCACTGCCTCGGGGCCTCCCGGTTATACACACCCCCTGTGCCAGAAGGCAGTTGGGCCACATCCTGCCATCCAGGGAGGTTCACGGTCTCGGCTTTGATCCTGACTGCTGAATGTATTTTTATTCCCAGATTAGTTGCCAACATTTAAACATAAGAATTCACATTCAAATCCATATTCCCAGCTTTTCTAAAGAACAAAAAACAGAAGATCTGGCAAGGCAGGGCCCGTACTCCTCCATGGCAACAGTCAGCTCAAGCTGAGTAGTGACTGCCCCCTTTCCGAGGAGGCTGCACTGCAGAATTTCCCACAGTGCTCAGGAGCGCCCCACTGCCTGACCGCTGCTCAGCATCGCCCCCTCGGTTCCAGCCCAAAGCCACTGGATTCACGACTCTGGTCTAAGCGGCAGGCAGAGAGCGCTGACTGAAATGCATGATGGCTTCCGGCCTCCGCTCCCTCGGACCCAGAGCAGATTCCTTCACATGGCCTGATGCCTCCACAACGCTGCTGATGCCCACCGCGCTGGCCAGCCTGATGCTGCTACCAGACTGGGCCATCTCCCTGTCAGGAAAGTCCTTTCCACATTTACTCACCTCGCTGTTTTAATTCATGAAGATTCAGCCTAGTAATTTCTTCTTCGGCCGCTCCCAGGAACCCTCTATGTGCCGTAGTCCCTGATCAGGTATGTCTTAACACTTCAAAGACAAGAACTGAAAGCTGCTGTCTCAACGAGCTCACCTCAGGGGGAGAAACTGTCCCTTCATTTGTGCACCCGACTCAAAAAAAGGTGTTTGGACTCGATGACTAAGGACAGACATGATACAGCTGTGGCAATGGAAGTTCCCTCATTGCTCTTTCTGTATTTTTAAAGGGCTTAAGCCTTAGCTTAAAACCTACCAAAAAAGTCCTAAGCATAAAGAACACTTTTCAATCATCTTTCTAGCTCTATTTCATAAGCACAACAAGTACCTTTAAAGCAATCTTGGGCCCTAATGAAAGGAAATGTAGAATGAAAGTACAAATTTTAGGCAACCCAGAGTGCAAGTAATTTTGCCACTGATTTTAGTGAATTCTGGGAGAGCTGTAATTACCTAGTACCTGGGGGCAGTTCCCTGAAAGACTAGTGAAGACGAGAGATGGAGATGGGATTTGACACCACGTTCTCTAGCCTCCTCCTCTCAAATCCTCAGATGAAATATAGTTAATCATGAGATGAAATATGATACGAGCTAGAAACTTAACAAAACAATAAATAAAACCAGAGCTCAAGATGTCCAATTTACAAGGCAAAAAAGATACGCACCACCTCACATAACTGAAGGCTTTCAGGGGGTAGCGCAGACTCCTGGAGGACAGGATGAGGACCATGACTGCGTAAGAGCACTGGGGCACGGTGGCCCCGCAGTAGATCAGGACCAGGGCGAGGAGCCGCAGTGTCCACGCCAGGAGATTTACGCTCCTTTCCTCGACAAGGGGCCCGTGTTTGTAACAAACAGCAAAGCTGACAAATCCCATCATTAGGACATAGCCTGTAAAAAAGCAGAAGAACTTGGAAATCTGAACTTGAAAAGCTGTATGAAAAATCCTGGCAGAGCCTTAACTTAAGCTAAGAACATATCAGAAGGCCTTCATATTTAGGATTTCTTTTTCCGAAGAAGTAAGACTGAAAAACACGTAGAGGGATGGTTACTCCTTCCATGTGACACTGCCTTTTGTAATAATTAAGGATATGCAATAATAAATTATTACGATATGTATCTGTTTTTTAGTCCAGAGTCCTCGATGGACCAATGTTCTCATGGTTGCTCTGGTTAGGATTTAAGCCTAAGGGTATGTCACAGCTGGCTACAAACTCTATTTTTTATTTTTACTTTCTAGTTAAAAAAGGAAAGTACGATTTTATAACGGAGGGACCCCACTGCACCCCCCAGTGCAGTGCTCAGTTTCTGCACTAACCATGGTGGGACGATGAGACAGTCCCCATCTCCTGCTGGGATCCAACGTGAAACGTGCATTTCTCGTGTATCCCACTATGTGTTTCACTCATACCTAAGCAAACCTCAAGATCGACTTTCCAGTTCAGAAAGGGGAGAGAGGAGCTAGTTAAATTAGACCACAAAGGAGTAATGAGAGAAATCCAGAAAGTGGGACACTCTGTAAGACAAGTAGATTGGTGTCGTCAGCATATCACTATGATGAAAAAAGGAATTGTTACGGATTTAAAAAGACTTACGAGACATCGCAGATGCAAAATATGGTTCTGGACTATAACTCCCCTTATACAACCAACCATCAAGGATGCTTAGGAAATCTAAACATGACCTGAGTAATTTATGTAATTTTTATTTTTTAAATTTAATTGTTATTTAACTACAGAGGAAAATGCTCTTGTTTTTTAGACATGCTTACTGAAGGAGTCAGGAGAACATACCACGATATCTATAATTTACTTTAAAAATACTTTATCATGGGGGGGTGTGGGCTGGGTGGCTCAGTGGCTTAGGCCTCTGCCTTCGGCTCAGGTCATGATCCCAGGGTTCTGGGATCAAACCCACATTGGGCTCTCTGCTCAGTGGGGAGCCTGCTTCCCCCTCTCTCTCTGCCTGCTTGTGATCTCTGTCAAATAAATAAATAAAATCTTAAAAAAAAAGAAAGAAAAGAGAATACAGGCTATTATATATATATATATATATAATTTTTTATAATTTATATATATTTTTATAATTTATATATTTTATAGTTTATAAAAAATAATTTGTTTATATATATGAACAAACAAACTTTATCATAGGAACTCCTGGGTGGCTCAGTTGTTTAAGCGGGTCACTCTTGATTTTGGCTCAGGACGTGATCTCGGGGTCCTGGGATGGAACCCCACAGCTGAGTCCCCTGGCCAGCTACATGCTCAGAGTCTGCTTAAGGATTTTTCCCCTGCCTCTGCCCATCCCCCCGCACCCATGCACATACTCTTTCTCTCTCAAATAAATGAATAAATAAATCTTAAAAAAAATACTTTATCAAAAAAAGGAGCATTAGCTAAAGACAAAATATTCAAGTAAAACAAAAAATTGATTGCTTTTGTTTTGGGTGGGTGGACTTATGTGAAAAATTTGGTGCTAAGGGGTTAGGAAAAAACTGATCCTCCCATTCTCCATGATTTCCCAAGTAGAACAAATAAATAATTTTAAAAAGCTGTTTGGTTTTGGTTACATAAAATAAAAACAAGTGGTTTCCTAATAGCCTCTCTGTTTCTGAAAATTCAAGTTTTCATTAGTCATTTATATTTAGAATTTCTCACCTTTCATGCTGAATACGTTAAGAAAAGGAAAGAGCCACATTTCGGAGAAATTTTTTCATTACAAGTTAGATCTGGCTAGAGCTTAACCACAATTCAATGGCATACAAGCAGTCAAAAGAAACTTTTTTTTTTTCTCTTTTGATCATTAGTACAGAAAACTAAGAAAGATGTCATAGGGAAAAAACAGTCTAAAATGAGATCTATTGAACTGAAATCATCAACTGTGGGAATAAAATTTAAAAATACTTTTAACAGCACTTCTCCTTAGTTTAAAAGGAAAATTTAGACTCTGGAAAGAAACACATTTCCAAAGAAGGACAGTTGTACTTTTCAGCTTTACCAACAATAGAACATACTTTAAGAAAATTACCCACCTAACACATATACTCTGTTCTCATGCCATAGCCACTTGAGGTCCTCCATCCATCTGCACACAGCATAAACTGAAGTAAACCAACAACTGACCATCAGAGCCCAAAAGGTGCTGTACTGTGTGCGGAAGAAAGTAAATGACAGTTTTTGGTTCATTCACTCTCACAAAAATAGGAGTAAACAAGTCAACCCTTTCTATTAGAAACTTCTACATCAAATTGCACTGATGTCAATTCGAGATACTCTCTAGAGTCTTGCTAAAGTTATGGTCCATGAACCAGCAGCATCAGCACCACCCGGGAGCCTGCTGGAACGCAGACTCTTAGCCCCATGGCAGACTATGAGTCAGAGTCTGCATCTCAACAGGATCCTCAGGACACTGGAAAAGCACTATTTTATTTTTTTATTTATTATTTATTTTAAGATTTTATTTATTTGAGAGAGATAGTGAGACAGAGCATGAGAGGGTGGAAGTTCAGAGGGAGAAGCAGACTCCCCATGGAGCTGGGAGCCTGATGCGGGACTTGATCCCGAGACTCTGGGATCATGACCTGAGCCAAAGGCAGTCGCTCAACCAACTGAGCCACCCAGGCACCCCGAAAAGCACTATTTTAAAGAAGAAATTTATCTCGCAATGATGCCGTATTACAAGCTTTAAAGAGAGTATCTGCAACGTTATCATCATGAACTACTATTTATCCTCAACTAAGTGCAAAGCATTCTTTCATGAAAGGTGTTCTGGGGAACTAATAATAATGACGAAAATACCCAGATATAGCAATGCAGTTATTCAAGGCCGTGATGGTTCAGCATCACGGCCTTCCTCAGCTCTGCCAAGACAAGACAGATTTCTACTCAGCACAGGTCAGCCCCATGCCACGCATAAGAAAAATTTATTACCTAAAAGTAAAAAGGTCTCAAAAAAATGATCACCAAAACTTAATACTTACTTAATGCTATATATAGTAACAAATACAAATGGAAACTCTAGGAAAAGATACCTTTTCAAGTCAGTTTATACAATGTAGAAACACAGTTTTAATTAGGAACTGTCACAGTCAATGTGAATTAACTTTGATCAGTTTTTCATGTCTATGAGATCATGGTTTCCCTCTTCTATTCATTTATACACAGTATGCCTACCTTAGGAATAAACCTTTTCACCAGCAGCAGGACAAAGACTAACGTCATTAGAACACCTAGCATGGTCCCAGAAGAGTAATAGAAAATAGGACTTCTGTCAAGACAAGCAGATAAAAGCCATTTAAATGTTAAGCAGGACTTTCGGTATTAAAACCATGTTTAACCTGATGACAGCAGCCATAAAGAATACTAAGAAGAAAAACTCAGATGGTACCTTTGCTTATATCCTCTACTCTTAAAAAATGGAAGTCTGTACTTGAAATTTATGGTAAATAGCTTGCCACTAACTCAAAACAAAATGTCTGAGTTACCTTCTATGTTTAGAATCTGATGCAAGCATTACTGAGCACCTCCCATGTAGCAGACGCTGGTCTGTGAGCTGTGCATGCATTCACAACAGCCCCATGAAGTGGCTAGCCAGGTCTGAATTTCACAGAGGAGAAAACAAAGGCACCAACAAATTAAAGACCATCCCCAAGTGAGTATCTGCCAGCTGGAGGACTCAGGCTTGCAGCCTAGTCTCTCTGAGTTAACTGACGTTGGGTTCTAAAGGCTGCGGATTACATTCAACGCACTTAATTATATTACGAGAAAGATGAACACTATTGAGAAGAGCAGGCTAAGAAGTAAAATATTATTGGAAAAAGACTCCTTTTTCATGAGAGAAGTGGTAATACACAAAATATCAGGATATGTTTCTCCAAGGGTCAGACACTTGTTAAATTCAACTTCTGTATCAGAGCCACAAATCTTGAAAGCAGCTTGACTCTGATAGAGAGAGCAAGGCGTCTGGCATCAGAAAACCCGAGTAGAAATCTCAGCCCTAGGAAGAGCTGTCATGTGAAAATGAATGCTGGCCTTCTCATCTATAAAATGAGAGCAACAACACAGAGCTGACGCAATTGTTAAGGGGATCAGATTTTTAAATGTATATTAATACATAACACAAAATAATGCATGTAAAAGCACTCTGAAATATACACATACATATCCTGTGTGCTGTTACTCAGTTTTTAAAGGCCTTTCAAGCACTATCTTCAGATCTGTTGTTTGTAAAACCACAGCAGGAACTACAAGCTAGTGTGGAAATATTTAGAATGGAGTCAAAATTGTGCTATCCTCTTTTTAAAAGGATAAAGGATAATTGACAAAATTAAGAAAGTAAAATGGATACTTACTGACTCAACGTCTTTGCATAAAAGAAGAGGAAAACGCCTGCCACAAACACAAGGAAGAGTCTGAAATCCACAACTGGAGTAAACAAGACAGACACACACGACAAAGGTTTTACGTCAATGTAGTTAGTGAAAGAAGAGAAAACTCAATTTATTGGAATGTCACTCCAGAAAAACGAAATCCAGAAAATCAGAAAAGAGACTTACTGTTTCGAGTCACACTAATTGTATAGACAAATATCTTCTTGACAGGTTTCACAGAGAAGCACATGGTCTCTCCATATGGATTGATGATTATGGTTATTTCATTAGACTCCTTTGGTGTCCAAAAATTATGAATCATACATTTGATAAAAGATAGAATGGTTTCTGGATATTGACAATTATGTCTTTCTGTGATATATATAATACTGAGCAGGCCTGAACTGGTAATTTTCACCTATAAAATAAGAACAAACAAATCCATAAATACATAAGCTCCTTCTCATAAGCTCCTTAAAATCGTGAGCAGAGGAATGAAGAGAGCCCGAGATAACGGAGTAAAGAACGGACAGTCAGATGGACACAATTCCGGGGATCCTAGCGATGGACCTACAGATCTGTGTTTAGTTCGAACATACTGGAGCACAGAGACTTTGCGAGGTGGACGTTTCTTCCCCTGGGTTGTAGGTGATTTAACTCCCTCTTCTAGCAAGTTGTGGCCAAGGGACACATGAAAAAGGATGGCAGAAAGCAACAGGTGGCAAACTGCTTGGTCCATAAAGGGGTTTCTATCTCTACCCCTGTGTACTTTGTTTGAGGAAGAGCACTTCTTCTGGATCAGCTGCGCATGTGTAATTAATTCAGGCTTCTCTCCCCACGCCTCCCAAGGAAGAATCCAACCACGGGTCCTCGTCAAGTCTCACGACAAAGCACCCGCTACAGTACCAAGCAGTCACTGACAATCCAGCCAGTGACCATTCAGTGACAACTGTGCCGCTGCCTCTGTCTGTCCCTCTCTATTCATACTCTTCTTTGTCAAGAGTAAGGCGAGCCGGAAAAGGAGAGGGAGATCACCAGCTCTGAAGCCCGGCGTAGGTAATATAACCCACTACCCACCCTCCTTTCTCTTGGACTTCAGCTCCTGGCTCACTACTGCTCTCTCTTTCCTGTCATCCTTCTCGGGGATTCAATACGCACAACATACACCAAACTCCTTCCTGTGCTCTGACTCTCTGCATCTTGTACTCTTGCCCTCTGCCGGGCCTCAGCTCGCCACTCGCGCGGCCGCACCCCGGGCCCTGTCATTACCAAACTCCAGGCCCTCTCTAGGTTGTTTTATGCATCCCACTGGCTGACCACCAACTCCTACTTTGCCAGTAAGCCCCTTATAGGATCTTGACCCCAGGAAGCCTTTGACCTCACCACAGATCAAGCATTTTCCCCCTGTCCTCACCCCTTCTTTTCCAGCTAAATTCCATGGTCAATCATTATAAATCATTCCCTTTCACGTACCCGACTCCTTTGCACCGCTCTTCTTTGTCAGCCCCACCTGCAAAATCCAACTCTCCACCCGTTTCACACTTGGATTTGTACCACCAAATGGCACCAGATAAACACACAGCAGTCTGACTTCGAGCCCGAGTGTGAGCCTGAAGTGGGACGTAAAGCTGCAGGGGATCATACCACTCGTTCCGATCTACTCTCTTCAACAAAGAGTTCATAGCTTTTCCCTTCTCAACACCAACACCTCCGCATCCTCACTCTTGGCTGAAAATGGAAGAAGACGAAGTCAACAGGCTCCTCTCCCATTACCCAGCCAGCAGTGAGTACCTGCGGGGACGTGCTCTGCTTCCTGCCTGTGGGGAGGAACTTTCTGCCACAGAGGAGATTTCAAGAAGATTCTAAAATATCCTTTAGAATATCCTCTATCTACTCAAGGACATCCTACCAATAGTCCTGCCCTTTCTATTGGACCATCCTACTGATGTGGCAAACAAAGACAAAAGAAAAAATAAATTTCCGTACTACCTATAGCCCACTAGTTAAGTCCTTGAAACAGGCAGAATGGCATTCCTCTAGAAACCCAGCTGCCTGGATGTTAATACTTTGCTAAGGGCAAAAGGCAATCTTAGCCCAACACCCAGGATCCTGTAAGTCTACTTTACACATAAAAATTCCTTTGGAAACTTCCTTTATCTCTGTCTCTCCAAGACACATGTTGGCAATCATCCCCCAAGCATATGACCCACCAATATACATCTGAAGGGTCTGATAACTAAGGTTTTATTAGGCAGTAATAAATGACTTTTTCCCAACAACAGCTAGCCCCCTCAAGGTTCTAGAAACCTTGATTCCAAAATTCCTTAGAGACTTACGCTGTCCCTAATCCCCTCCCAACTTAAGAGTATATAATGGGCCATTCCTCATGAACCCAGTGTAGCTCTTTCTGCCCATGGGGCCTGTCCCCAGCTTTAATGAAATCACCTTTTGCACCAAAGATGTCTCAAGAATTCTTTCTTGGCCACTGGCTTCAAACCTTAACATCTTTCCTACACCACTATTAGCATACAAACATGTTGATACTTTTCCCATGGGGGGGGGGAGCCTTCTATTGACTCCACTTTCCCCTCCAACTATTCTCTTGCTTCCCAATGCAACCAAATTCTCTTAAAAAGTTGCCCATACCTGCAGTCTTCGGTTCTTTTCCTCCCATTCTCTCTTTAACCCTCTTCAGTCATGGAGTGTTTCATGCCCAAAAGGCTGTCCCTGACAAGGTCACCAGCAGCCTTCACGTTGTTATAGCCAATTCATTCTCAGCCATCACATTTGATCCACGACCAGCATTTAGTACTGCTGATCACTCCCTTCTTCCTGCAGTGCTCCTTCTCTCTCTCCTCTGCTGGCTCCTGCTTCCTCCCTATGTGTAAGACTGACCCAGGCTCAGCTGTTGGTCCTCCAGCTAAACTCACTCCTTAGCCCTGTCTATAAACACGCACCACAGCTTACTTTTACAGAAAGAAACACAGGAAACATACAGAAGCTAGTAAGACTGCTACCCACAAAGGCTAGATAGGAATGGGTAGAGGAACGAGGGGGAGTGACACTTCTCTGAGAATACTTCTGCCTAGAGCTGCAATTTAAAACCATATTAATTCCATCCCTACTAATAAATGTTAATAAGATCAACTAAGATAGGGAAAAAAACCTGAAAACAATAAAAACAAATATATTTCAAATGGAAATGGCAACAAATAAAACAAAATATATTTCAAATGAATAATATAATCATATTAAAGGAGGTGTGTGGGAATGAATTAACCTAAGTGATTCTAGAGCACAGTATTTAAACTATACACTCTCACACTAGAGGTAAAACACACTCTAAACAAATACTGACAAGTCAATTACTATTCTAGCATTAGGCAAATAAATCAATATATTGAGAATAATGAAAACCACTTTCCCCCCATCAGAGAAAAATGTTACAAATATGGCAAAGAGATGAGAATGAACCCAGTGGTATGGAAGATACCAGAGCTCATGTTTTTCAACAGATGGAAAGAAATAGATACGTGCACAGGTGTATGGGTGTGTATGTTTCTGTGTGTACACATATGACAACGGTATCCCAGCACTAATAAATACACCCAACGCTGAATGCTCCTTGAAAAAAATGTATGATTCCAGAGTTGGGCTGAAGAAATTGTAAGATAAGCCTGGAACATCTTGTTTACCAGAAGATGCTCAAATGATAGGCACAAAATAAAAGGACACATGAGCTACTTTAAAGGTGCTCTCACTGGCCAAATCTAGGACAATGTGAACGTCAGAGTAAATGATGAGGTAACGGACTGTAATCCACTGGATGAATCGGCAATCGTGACACTGTGTGGATACAAACAGACTGGAGGAGGAAAACCTCTTCCTCGCTGAAGAGCACTGATGGATGTGGAAAGAATTGTGGAATTAGAAAATGACCATTTGATAAACATCATGATGATAACTGATTCATCAATGGATGATAAAACTAGGAAGTGAAAATCTGATGAGGAAAAAGATACCTACATAGTTTCAAATTACCTCCTCAAAATACTCATTTATTAAAAGGGCAAAATGGTCACTTTATAGCGGTAAAATTGTAAATTTTCAGAGACCACCTTAACCAGGTGATCAAAGTGGTGTGTATCATCAGTAATGGCACAAATCAACATCGTGTGCCTTCTGATACGCTGTCCTATCTTTTTCCTCAGCCTAGAATATGCTCTCTTCGTACAGTATCTTGGTAACTCACTAACTTCATTAACATCTTTCTCAAATATCACCTTCTCAACAAGAACTACCCTGACCACTTTTTTTTTTTTAAGATTTTTTATTTATTTATTTGACAGACAGAGATCATAGGTAGGCAGAGAGACAGGCAGAGAGAGGAGGAAGCAGGCTCCCTGCCGAGCAGAGAGCCCGACGTGGGACTCGATCCCAGGATGCTGGGATCATGACCTGAGCCGAAGGCAGAGGCCTTAACCCACTGAGCCACCCAGGCGCCCCCTGACCGCTCTTTTTGTACTGTAACTTACTCCCTCATTCCACCTCCCTTCCTCTACATTTTCTGTTTTCATAGCACTTACTTGTTTTGTAATTTTCTTCTCTACCTCCTACCCCTAGGAGCCTGAAAATCTTAGGAACAGGGATCTGTTTTAGGATCATACGACACTAATGTGTCCTAAGAGCCACTGGCACTTAGCGAGTGCTTAATAAATATGTTAAGTGCTGAATGAAGGGAAGTACTAGGCTGCTGAAATTAACTATTATCTTGGCCATACCTGGGATCAGAGAAGGGCTTGGGATAGCAATTATTTTGGAAAGTAAGAGAGAGGGTGTTGTCTTGAGCTGTGTCTGAACAGCAAGCACACTGTGCTCACTTGGATACCATATTTCTTTGGAATGGTTTGGAGAAGGGTTGATAAAAAGCATGAAGAGTTAATGTTCCCTTCCACACGCCCCTTTCCCTTGGGTCACTCTATGTGATTCCCAAGTCAGCTTTCGTACTGATACACTGCTCTATGTCATACAAAACCCATTTTTTATTCTTGAACTAGAACATTTTAATTCTCAGCTAAGACATGATTTAGGTGTGGGCTCTTACCTGCATAGTCGACCACATATATTTCCACTCCATTGGGGAATTTCGATTGTAGCAATAACAGTCCGAGTCAGATCTTTTAATAAAATCCATTTCCTTCAGAGCTTTACACCTTAGAACTGAGAGATGGAAAAGAGAACATACTTCCTAAAATATTTTATTTCCCAGAATCTTATCTTTTTTTTTCTTTTTCTTCACAAGAATAATGCTGTTTTTACATTCTTTAACCAATGAATTTTTCTACATGGTAGTTATAGTCCCTCAGTCTTTCCAGCCCACGGGAGACAGACAAAACACCAGTCCTGTGTCAATTCTCTTACACTGTATGGAAGGTACTGTCAGAACACAAGGACAGGTACTTCAGTCTTGGAGCAGAGGGCAAGAATTGGGGGCAGCTTCCTAGAAAGGGGGAGTCGGAGGCAGCAAGACAGAGAAGACAGGTCAGAGGGCGGCAAGAGATGAGGGAAATCACGGAAATGGTTCGGTCATTCACTGAGGACGGCATTGGGGGAATACTCGAGGGCCTTCCAACATCTGCAGGGAGAAGCAGGCAGTGGCCACCACTTCAGGGAGTACAGACTGCGCGTCGAATGCAGAGCACTGAAGCCTTTTAGTAAGCGTCAAAGTCATGGTCTCAGGGTCCCGGGATCGAGCCCCGCGTCGGGCTCTCTGCTTGGCGGGGAGCCTCCTCCCCTCCCCCCGCCTGTGATCTCTGTCTGTCCGATAAGTAAATAAAATCTTTAAAAAAAAAAAAAAAGAAGCCCAGGTGCCGCCGGAGACAGCAGGGAGCCGGAGCAGGCGGGGAGCGGGGCTGGGCCTGGCGCGGGTGCCGGTTGCGCCCCGAGGTGCGCCGGGAGGAACGAGGAAGCGCCCGCCGGCTCCCCGCCCCCCCCTCCACGACCACGCCGGGCGCGGGCAGCGCGAGAGCCGGAAGCCGGGAGCCCGCGCCCGCCCGCCCGGTTACCTGAGAGCGCGGCCGCCGCCTCCTCTCCGCGCACGGCGCCCGCGAGCGGGGCGGACAGCGGCGGCAGCCACAGGAGCAGCCACCAGCGCCCCGGGGGCCGCCGCATCCCGCCCCGGGACCAGGGCGGTGGCGCGGGCCGCAGCGGGCCGGCTGGGCCGTTGGCAGCAGAAACCGCGCGAGGCCCGAGAGCCGAGGGGGCGGCGGGACCCGCGCGCGGGAAAGGCCGAGACCCCGCCTTCCCGCGGCCGAGGAGCAGCCGGCGCGAAGCTCCCGCAGCCGGGGGTGGGGCGCGGCCGGCGCAGGCCCGCGGGGCTCCGGGAGCCGCCCGCCGCCCCCCGCCTCCGCCTCCGCCCCCGCCTCAGGGCTTCCGGGCCTCGCGGCCCCAGAGGCCGTCGGGCGCGCCGCGGTCCCGGCAGTCTCCGCGCGAGGCGCCGGTCGTGGGGGAGGGGCCCCTCGAGTGTGGGTTTTGCCTCAAACTTCCTCGACCCGTGCGTGACCTGCGGGGTTTTAGGGCTGAAATCTCAGACTTGAGTGGTGCTCTGTGAAGGGGAAGACCTTGGAGGAACCCCTTTTTTTGCCAGTGAGAGTTAATTTCCCCTTTGTTTCATTTTCCGTTGGTGTGAAACAGCAGCAGGGGCGGGGTCGCTGCCCGAGGACGCGCGTGTCCGAACGCGGGGAGAGGCCGGGGCTGTGCCTCACGCTGCGGCGCCGAAGTCCGCTGCCGTCCGAGAGGACCCGGAGGACGGGCGCGCGGTTGCCACGGGGCGGGGGCGCAGGAAGGGGGGTCGGACGGGCAGCGCGGGTCAAAAAGTCCGGATTTAAAGTCGCAAGTACGTTGTGGTGACGTGATGCACGGCGTGACACGGACGTTAACAAAAACGCTCACCCGAGAGCTGCCGAGAGTAAGTCACGGGCGTTCTCCTCGCGCAGACGTTTTGTAACCGTGTGAGGTGACGGATCCCAGCTTACAGTGACATTCCGCAGCGCGTGCCTGTGGCAGCCTCGCGGCGCGCCTGAAGCCGACGCGGATTATGTGCCAGGGCCATGGCGGCGGAACTGCAGAAAATATCCGGAGCGGCCTGAGTACCGGGAGTTAGCATGGGACTTGCGGACTTAAGAAATTATATTGCATTTTTGTGTTTTTGAAGCACAGATCTTCCTCGAGCCCTGAAAACCCACTCATGTAATTCGCTGTCTCATGCGGAACATTGACTAGGACAGAAGTTCCTCTCCTCTTTTCTCACTCTGGTCTTCTGCTTGGGACCCCGGAGAAGCCAGTGGTGACAGAAATCATCCTCTAAAAATAACGCAGCCTCATTTTCCCCAAAGCTGTAAGTAGGACTCACGAACTGGACTTTCCCTGGCTTCGACGTAAGGTTTAACCAATTGTCCTCAAACCCTGGCACCATGTGGACCCCCGTAGGTGGCTTTGGAAGCTCCGTGATCTCCTCGTAAGGAATTCTTGAAGGGGATGAGTTTTACAAATCAACTGTTAAACTTCTGCCTTGTGTGCCCTGAAGACTGTCTCCAGGGAAACAGCAGAGCTCTTGATCCAAGTGTGAGGTGTGCACTTGCCTCTTGCACAACAGCTTTTTCCCCTGACCACATGCATTTTGATTTAGCCTCATTTGGGATGGCATGATGGAAAGTAGCTAAAAGACACAGGTAGCTTCGTGAAGGACAAACACGTTTTCCTGCAGCGGCATCTGGTAAGGGACAGGCAGCCGTGTAATGAGTTAATATTTAAATTGCTGTTCACGTAGCACATCTTTAGTAAATATCTGTGAAGAAGCTAAGTCAAAACACCACATTCCTCCCTATAGGAGAGCAATACATCTTTTTCCAGAGTTAAGAATCTTGGAAGGTGGTAGTTCTGTCACTGGGGGACAATCACGAGACCTCACATAACTTCCCCCAAACCTTTCTCTGATATGAAAACCTTAAGCTATTGGGGAATGAGCATAAAACACAACGACAACGGGCCGGGGCGAAGACTCTTACTTCTGGTGGAGAGAGAGAAGGGCAAACTCTGCCCCTGGGGGAGCAGCAGGAGGCGCTGGGGTTGGGGGGCCTGAACTGAACTGACAGAGAGTAGAGGTTGGCAACTTCTGGGAAGCCTTCTTTCATTGAAGGCATACCACAGGAACAAGGCAGCATTTGTCAGCGATGGTAAAAGGAGGAATAAATACTGAGAAAGCTCCACCTTTAAGGCTCAGGTACACAGGACTTGCCTAAGAACAAAGCTGACCAGGAAAAGGGAGAACCCTCTTGCCCCACCACAAGCCAACACTAGCAACAAGCAGCCTTACAAGGAGGAAGAAGAAAGTGGGGAGAGATCCCTCTGGAACCCAGGCATGCAAGAACTGCTGAAAGCTAAGGGACCCTCAGAAAAATTCAGCACCCCAGTTTCTACACTAAGAACAAGGTAATAGCAGAAAAATTAAAATCCTGTGGTACAGTACACCTGGGTGACTCAGTTGGTTAAGCATCTGCCATCAGCTCAGGTCATGATCTCAGGGTTCTGAGATTGAGCCCCAGCTCCCTGCTTAGTGAGGAGTCTGCTTCTCCCTCTCGCACTTGCTCTCTCTGTCAAATAAATAAATAAAATCTTTTTTAAAAAAATTCATGTGGTATAACAAAGGATTTATTGTTATCATAAGAATAGAACCCAAATTCAGCTCGCCTCCTGACTAGATTGATTTAATCACCTATATTTCTAATCTGACAGAAGAGGCATACTTGTTTCTTGGTGTAAATATTTTTTACTTCAGTTTTTACTGTTCTTCTACAAAGATATCCATCATTCAATAAAAAATTACAAGATACCTAAACCAGAAAAGAAAAAAAAATTCATTGTTTAAGAGCTTAAAGCAATCAACAAAACCAGATTCAAAAATGACCTGTATGTTGAGCCTCTGCCTTCGGCTCGGGTCGTGATCCCAGGGTCCTGGGCTGTCTGCTCAGCGGGGAGCCTGCTTCCTCCTCTTTCTCTGCCTGCCGCTCTGCCTATTTGTGATCTCTCTCTCTGTCAAATAAATAAATAAAATCTTTAAAAAAAAATGACCCATATGTTGGGCTGTCATTAATATGTTAAAGGATCTAGTGGAAAAGGTAGAAAACGTGTGAATATATAGAAAATTTCAGTAGAGACTTGTAAATTATTAAAAATATGAGATGGAAATTCTAGAAATTAAAAGCACATTATTAGAGATGAATAATTCCTTCAGTGACCTTAGCAGAATACTGGATATAGCTGAGGGAAAAATACAGTGAACTTGAATATAGTAAATAGAAATTATCCATACTGAAATACAAGGAAAGAACTTTTTAAAAAAGAAAAAACAGAACATCCAAGGTATGTGAAATAATATCAAGTAGTTTAATAAACACAGGTTGGAATCCCAAAAGGAGGGGAGAGGAAGAATGAGGGGAAATATTTTATGATATGAGAATTTTCCAAAATTAATGAAAATAGTAGATATAGACAAAATCTTAAAGACAGCCAGAGAAAAATGACACACTGCAGAGGGCTAAAACTTACAGCAGACTTCTTGTTAGAAACTACATAAGTGGGCACCTGGATGGCTCAGTGGGCTAAAGCCTCTGCTTTTGGCTCAGATCATGGTCTCAGGGCTCTGCTCAGCAGGGAGCCTGCTTCCTCCCTCTCTTTCTGCCTACTTATGATCTCTGTCAAATAAATAAATAAAATCTTTAAAAAGAAAAAAAAAAAAGAAACTACATAAGTGACATTTTGAAGTAGAATTACAGAATTCAATCCAGAATTCTATATCCAGTTATATCTTTCAAAAACTTGAAGACAAATGAAGTTTTTTAAAATTTCATTTTTAGACTTTCACTATAAAAAAGTTAAAAGACATTCTTCAGGCAGGAAGAGTAGTATAGCAGATGGAAATTTGGATCTACATAGAGAAATAAATAGCTTTAGAAATGATGAAAGTAAATATAAAAGTTTTTATTATTGTAATCACTTTAAAAGATGTGTTGAAAGCAAAATAGTTGCAGTGCACTGTGGGACTTACATGTAGAATTAAAATGAATGACAGTATGACAGAGGATGAGAGGAAGAAATGGAAGTATACTTCCATAAAGTTCTTTCACTATATTTAAAGTGATATAGTAATCCTTGAAATTAAACTGTGATAAACTAAAGATGTATGTTGTAAACCTTAGATCAACCACTAAAATCTTTTAAAAAGAGGTATAATTAATAAGCCAATAGTGGAGATAAACTAGAACAATAAAATATTCAAAAAGAAGGCAAGTATATAGGGTGGAGGGGGAGGGATAAGGAACAAATTGACAAATTCAAAACAACTTTAAAAATGGTAGGTCTAAATCCAACCATATAAATAATTACATTAAATATAAATGGCTCAACATCTAATTAAAAAGCAGATGTCAGATTGGATAAATAAGCAAAAGTTTATTCATATACCATTTACTAGAAATATACTATAAGTTTAGAGATATACTTGAATAGGTTAAAAAGAAAAGGATGGGAAATTATATGCCATAAAAAAATCAAAAAAAAGTTGAGTGGCTATATTAATACCAGATGAAGTACTCAAGAATAAGTAATATTGGGTGCCTGGGTGGTTCAGTGGATTAAGCCTCTGCCTTCAGCTTGGGTCATGATCTCAGGGTCCTGGAATTGAGCCCCACATCAGGCTTTCTGCTCAGCAGGGAGCCTGCTTCTCCCTCTCTCTCTGCCTGCCTCTCTGCCTACTTGTGTTCTGTCTGTCAAATAAATAAATAAAATCTTAAAAAAAAAAAAAAGAATAAGTAATATTCTAGGGTAAGGCCTGAGATACTGCATTTCTAACAATCTCACTAGTGGTCTGAGGACATCTTAAACAGCAAGTTCTTAGAACACTAAGCCCATAAAAAATTGACAGAGAGGGCAGATGGAAAGAATCTAAGTTCAAATAGTTTGGAAAATACAGCTTACTATATTATCCCTCAAAGACATTTACAATGACAAGTAATATCTTAAAGGCTTAAAAATTCCTGTAATAAAGAAATTTGCAGTAGGCAGCCTTTAGGATGGCCTCCAATGATTCCCTCTATTTCTTGGTATTCATGGCCTTGTATGAGCTCCTCTCCTTGAATGCAGGCTGGAAAAACTGACTTGCTTCTAATGAATAGTATTTGAAAGACATGGGATGTCATTTCCAAAATTAGGTTATAAAAAGACTGCAGCTTCTATCTTGACTGTTCTCTCTCACTTTCTCTGGGATCATTCTCACTAGGGAAGCCAGTTACCATGTTGTGAGGCAGCACTGTGGAGAGACCCATGTGAATGAGATCTTCCCCAACAGAGCTTTGAGATGTTTGTAGTATTGGTCCATGCCTTGATTGTGGCGCTTGAGAGACCTTGAACCAGAACCACCTAATTTAGCTGCTCCTATATTCCTGACCCTCAAAAACCATGATATAGTAAATTATGCTAGGTTAGTTTTTTACCCTACTAATGCTGGGTACTACTAGTGCTACCTACTAATGCTACTAATGTTTCCATCATGATCTCTCCTGGATTGAGGAATCCTGGGTGAAACATTTGGTTTACACATACACTACACCAAAATTTAAACCTGATAATTATTTTTCTCAGATAAAATCCATTAATAACCCAGGCATACACAGTTTAGAAAACACTACACTTAATCTTTTGTAAAGTCTTATTTCAAAGTCAGACTTTAGCTGTGTAAAGAGCTTTAGAGGTGAGCACCACACTTAAGCTTTCTAGTAATAATGGAAATAAGCCCCCCCCCCCAAAAAAACCCACAAAAACAAAATAAAACAAAACAAGGAGAAGGAAACAGAGAAATACAGAAAGAAGGAATCGAGTGTGGTCAGACTCACAGGTTCTTTGACATCATCATGGAACATTGCTTCCTTCTCATTCGAGCAGATGGGATTAACAAACTATGATTATTGCAAGCTATTATTCTTAAATTACACCAGCATTTTGGGGCATCCTTCTAGAAGATGAAATGTACTCATTAATCAAATCAAACCAAACCAATCGAAAACAAAACCCCGTGTAAACAGAGCACCAGCAGAATCTTTTGTTCAAAGCTCCTGGAATATTATGCAGGCTTGCTTTCTAACTTTCCATTAGAAAATAGAGAAAATGTTTGTCCACCAGTGGGTCATTGAAGTGAGAATGTTATAGTTGGAATCGCCATCAAACTTTGCCAAGAGGATGCAAAAATAATTGTCACTGGATAATGACACCAGCCCATAAACTTCTACACCAACAAGGGTGATTGAAAAAGGACAAAATTCATTACCTCTTGAAGCAGTTGCCCAGTTGTGCCACAGATCTTAGCTGTGGACTTCTGGCAAACAGCCCATGTCCACCTTTAAGATGGAATGAAGCTCTGCAGCTTGAGGGACCTGGATGTCCGAGAGAGTGAAGAAGTTGGGACTTTTGCCAGAATGCTGTTGGCGTGGGTAATAAGTAAATGTTTAGCATTGTGAATGCAGATTCCCAAGACAAACCCTCTGGAGACTGATTCATCAGGGGAAAACCCCAAATGTACCTTTTTAATATGTACCTGAAGTGATTAAAAAATCATTTGAAATAAACTTTGAGTTTTATAAGTTTCATGCTTAACAGGAAGTAGTTTTTTCAGCAAATTTGTAACCAGAGCTAAAATATTTATGTATTTGTGTAATTTATATTGCTATAATATGATGTATTTTTTGAAAAAATGTATAATCTTCTATAACTGTCATAGGGTTATAATCAGTCATTATGAATCAGATGTAAAATTTAGCTCATGTCAGAAATTATTTAGGAACTTTCACTTGGTTTCTAGGTAGGTAGAACATTTAATTAAATGAATTCGAATAAAATAAAGGTCTACTACTTTGTGTTCTTTCATAAGGAAAGAATTAATCTGTTACTGCAATGATACCTACCAATGCTGTAAAGATTATAGAGGCTATAGGTCATAACATCTTCTTTTTAAAAATTTCCATTTTTGAATTTTACATAAAGAGAGAGAGAAAAAAACAAACAACAAATAACAGCAGGCTGTTCAAGACCTCTCCATGAAGGAAAAAAGTAAAAATAGAAATTGACTCATTGGATCATGTTTTTCTTAGCATGTTTCATTTAGGAAACATTTTGAAATTGACTTGCCATATACTAGTTCCACAATTTTAGTAATAGTTCATGTCAAAACTAAAAGAGAGATAGCTTTTCAGTATGAGTAAGTGATGATGGGAAGGATTAGCATAAATGTAATTTATAAGAAAGATACTATGTCCTCTATACTAAATTAGCTAAGCCCGTTGGAAAAAATAATTGGTCAAATTCAATTCGAATCTTTCCATTCAAATAGAAAGATGTGGAATTCCTTAAGGTAGTGGTTGTCAAATTTTGGTGTGGGTTAGAGTCCCACCTCCAGACATTCTTGTTCCAGTGTATGGCCTGGGAATCTACATTGGTAATTAAGGTAAATGGTTTTGACTATACTGCATTAGTGGTGAAAAAAATATTCCAAAGTGATTTATGGTTAGTTGATGATAGCTAGAAAATAGTATCTAAGGGAAAAAATTGACGTATTTGGTTAATCTGAAAAAAAGAAGATTGAAGAATTACAGCCTTCTAAGAGTTAATTTAAGGAACAGAAAGCCAGTAACCAGTTATTATGTTTTCAAAGAAAAGAGAAATCTTTCACCTGGACACTGTCCAATGCTACCATTCCACATCACCTGATTCCTAAAGAAATTCTATCGAAGTGTTCTTTGCTGCCAACACACCCTTGGGAAGCATTTTTAATCAGCCATTCTCTACAATTAATCTAGGTATTTTTCCCCCTGCTGGAGTAATTTCTATTAAAATGATTATAGTGAAATAATTATATTTCCATTTCTATTTTTCTTTCATGGAAAGTGGTAAACTGCAGATATCCTTTTAGTTTAAGTTCCTTTACTGTCTTCATTAATCATGTATTGACAATGAAATAGATTTGTGTATGATTCAGGAGCTCTTCAATTCAGTTAAAACAGGGATTTTCTCTTCTTGCTTTCAGTTCTTGATCATGCACTTACTTCAGAATGTCCCACTGGTCACGGTCTATCTGGAAAATTCTTCAACCTATTTCTTTTCATATGTTTTTTGAAAAAACTCAAATATTTTTTTAAAGGGCATGCAGGGACTTGAGCAATGATAAGTTTCAGATTCTGTTCTTCTGCTTGTATGTTGTCTCTGTCTCTGTCTCTCTCTCCCCCTTCAAATCAGATCTAGCCTATCTCTATTGCCAATATTTCTATCTCTTTGCATTCTCTATCTAGAATACATACCGTTGGCTAGATCCAAGTATATTATGGAGTTGTTATAAAGATTTTTGACTTTCCTTATTTTTCCAGGGTGTTATTGTTGATGATGGGAGCAGAAAGAAAGTGTAAGCAACTGTTGGGAAGAAATTTATAATGTTTTATTTATAATAAAAATAAAAATATTTTATTTATGAAGAAAATTGACATAAGAGTCTATCTGTCCTGAACAGTTTCTATAACACAATCATAATTTCTAGGTTAGTCATGTGTCAGTGGAGATTATGGAAAGTGGAAATAGTTCACTTCATATACTTCTGATTTTTGCTGATGTTATTAATCCTATTTTGCCTGCAAAGCCTATCTGCCTAAAATTATATATATCTTGCTAACATTAAGCAAAGTCTATAAAGCTAGATGAAAAAAAATATTATTTAGCACATTTCAGTAACTTTTCCACATACTTATTTGTATTTCTTTGCTGGGATTTATAGGCCCTGTCCTTCCTAACAGGGTCAAAAATTCCATCTGTGTCTTAAACAATGAAAATATTTATTATGTCACATGGAAGTAAGTCCCAAGGCAGGTTAATTTAGCAGTGTAAGCATGCTATCAAGGTCTCAGACTGTTTTCAGCTTTCTACTTCACCAGTCTTAGCTTGTGGGGTTTTGTCCATAAGCTTTTCTCCTCATAACTGAAAAGGGCTGCCGTTTCCTCCAATACTGAGTCCTCACACAACTGGGACCCAAGACGGGGGCACTAACTCTCCTTTCATCTCTCGAATAGGGAAGTGAAGTCATTCTTCAAAGCCCTCCCCTTCACCCTCTCAACAGACTCCCTTGCTGGACCTATCAGAAGTGACTAGTCCAAGGTGCCAGGGTGGTTCCGTCAATTAAGCGTCTGCCTTCAGCCCAGGTCACCATCTCAGGGCCCTGGGAAGGAGTGCCACATCGGCCCCCTGCTCAGTGAGGAGCCTGCTTCTCCCTCTCCCTCTGTCCCCGACTTGTGTTTGCTTTCTCTCTCTCTCTAGGGCTTTCTCTTTCAAATAAATAAGTAGAATCTTTAAAATAAAAGAAGGAGGAGGAGTAACTAGCCCCTGCCCTCGCTGAACGGGGTGGCGTGAGGGTCTGGCATTTTCAGCCTCCATGGTGGGAAGGGGATCGTAGAAGGCAAAGACTGGAAGAGCCACAGACAGGGGAAAAAATCATTATGGTGATATTTCGGACAGCTCCCAAAAGCCTTCGGAGGCTTCTGAAAATGGCAATTGAAATTTATGCTGACTTAATAAGCGAGTTTTATTCCTAATCCTAAGCGTCAATAAGTGTGTTTTCCTTTAGAAACTTGCTCATTGACTCGGACTGGGAGTCGCTTCTGGGTCAAGTAAGTGGTTCCCCTATTGCTTCTGTTTCGTAGACTTACCTGACACTCTAGAGCACCGAATGTCCTAACTGGCAAATATTTCCTAGTCTAATAATGACAGAGAATAGAATTAGACAAAGGAGTATGGGTTGTAACAGAGGAAGTAAAGAGACAGTAATAGGAATGGTAGAAAAAGAAAACGGTAAGGGAGAAAAGGAAAGGTAGAGTAGACTGAGTGGTGACTATTCTGGATGGTCTAACGTGAGAGGGTTCGGTTAACCAGGTCACTCGCCCCACTCGGAAGGACGGGCAGGGTGAGCCAGTAAGACTCTGCAGGAAACAGAACGAAAGGAGGAGGGCGTTAACTCCTTCAGGCATGCATCCTGCAAGTTAGAATTTGTCTATCCTAACCATGCTGCAGGGGTGTCCCTGGAAATGCATGTTCATATAGGCTGGCACTCCTTTTCCTTTCTCCTTTTCACTTAAAGATATCTTGCCTAACAACAATGCTTAAACTCATCCACCTAAATATTTAAGGCTCTTAAGTTGTTTCAGCAACAATTAAAGCTGAACCCACGAAATATTTCCTGGATTTGTTTGGGATTGAGAGGCTACTCTTCCTGCTTTCCATTTTCCCATTTCACCTGGTTCTTTATTGTCAGATCCTATAATCACCAGAAATATTATAGGTTCTTTTCAACACTTAATCGATCTTGAATAATACATGAGAGAATCTTATTGAAACTCTCCCTTTGTTGTGATAGGTATCCTTTATGTTAAATAGGTTTTGTTGTTTTAATCCTTACATCTATTATAAAATCAAAGTATAGAAAGCAATACAAAATGAATGTATACCCGAATGAATTATTTATCATGAGGCAAACATTCTTGTGGCCAATTCCCCAAATTAAGAAATTAAGCTATTCCAGAAAACCTCCACGTCCTTCACCAATTTCAAACCACCTACCTCCCCCCAAAGCACCCACCATCCTAATCTTTATAGTAATTATTTCCATGTGTTTCTTTATAGTTACATGGCAGAAGCACACTCCATAAACATTGTATTTATGACCACTAAATATTTTTTTTAAAGATTTTATTTATTTATTTGAGAGAGAGGCAGTGAGAGAGCATGAGCGAGGAGAAGGTCAGAGGGAGAAGCAGACTCCCCGTGGAGCTGGGAGCCTGATGCGGGACTCGATCCCAGGTCTCCGGGATCATGACCTGAGCCGAAGGCAGTCGTCCAACCAACTGAGCCACCCAGGCGTCCCTGACCACTAAATATTTTTAATATATCCTTTAAATCTCATTCTACAGGTTCATCCTTCCACCATGTGGAGGTGCTTTCATACTCATAGAGCCATGAGGCATGTTCCTCTGTCCTAGGTGTGTCCTGAAAACAGGCAGCTAGATTCAGAAGCGTCACTGAACTTGGATTTTATCTCTTTGGGCAAGATGATAAATTGTGTTGTATTCTTTCATAAGGAGGCATATGATCTCTTGCTGATTCTCTTTTTGTGATATTATTAACCGTTGATGTCTGAGTCCATTAACTCCCTGGGAGGTTGCAAAATGGTGATATTCAAACTCCATTATTTTTTCACTTATTGATTGGAATACTTTTATAAGGAGATACATGTCCTTATCTATTATTTGATTACTCCGTGATAAACAGTTCATAAAGAAAAGGTAGGACAAAGTAGTTGGTTCTTTCTTTCTATTTACTAGTTTTTAAGAGAATAATTTTTTTATCCTTCTCTGAAGGTGACTCTTTTTAAAAAAGATCTTATCATAAACTCATGATTTCAACATATTTGGTAAGTTTTCAACCAATAGCAATTACTTCTCTTTTGAAGCTCATATTGTCCTATCTTTGGCCAATAGGATTCTTTTCAGATTGGCTTCTGAGCCCTTTTGACATACCATACTGATTTTTGATAACTTCTTAGATATTTGGTATCAGCTGTCCAGGTTCATCCTGTACTTGTCTTGGCGCAGACATGGAATCAGTCATGTTTCCGAGAGTCCTGATTTGTTCTACAATTTCAAGGTCACAATCCAGCTGCTCATGTCTGTTGCTCTGGGGATGCTTGTTTCTGGGCCTTTTCAGTGGCAAAGCTAGGAAATCTATCTATCTATTGATAATTACACCTGCAGATGTAATTTTACAGATCAATATGCCTACTATACTGATATTTTCACTTAAAATTCAGAAACTATGGGGTTTTTTAGTTTGCCTTTTTTTAATGCTTTTACTACATCTGTATCTCTTTTCCTCCATAACAAGATTTCTGGTTCCCAAGGATACAGTAGATGATGGAATTAGAACATCTCATAGTTACTCATCCACATTGTACACATGACAGGCTCAGAATAACAACACACATATTACGACCACAATATAATTACAAAGAAGAGCTTAAAATATTTTTTATATGCTCTCTCCACTCTCGCTCAGTTTTTTATAGTTGTACTATTTCTATATTAGGCAAGGATATAGTTTTTACATATTTATTTTCCTTAACTCTCATTTAATATTATTTCTTCAGACAACTATGTTTTACTATATTCCTTTAACCATTTTGTCTAAAACTCACCCTCTACTGGATTCTTCAGGAAGGGCTAATGAAACCAATATTCTCTGAGATCCTGCACGCTGCTAACTCTTGTTCTGTGACTTTTATGGTTGGAAGTCAGTTTTGCAGGATATAAAAATCCTTAGTTCATGCATTTTATTTCTTGTGTCTCTTAAATATGTTCTTTCACTTCCTTCTCGCATACAGTATAGCTGTCAAAAAAAAAAAAACAACAACAAGTGATAATCTAATTTTTTACCCTATAAGTTACTTGGTGGTTTTGACGGAATACTCAATGGAATATTTTCATTTTTTTAAAGTTCACTCGTTTTACTAAAAATATGTCTTGGTATTGATTATTCTAGGTCAGTATTCCCAGCTAGATAGTGTGCTTTTTCAATATGTAATTTCACATTGTTTCTTATTTAAGGAAAGTTCACTTCAATTGTTTTGTCCCTTGTTTTGCATCTCTTCTTCAAAGGTTCTGGTTACCTGTGTTTGAATCTTTTTTGTCCATCTCCACTATTTGTCACGTCCTCTCAAGTGTTTTTTAACATATTTTTTAAACATTTTGTCCTTTTTATATTTTATTTCTCTTAAGGCATAACCTCTTTTTTTTCTTTTTTTTTTTTAATTTTTATTTTTTATAAACATATTTTTATCCCCAGGGGTACATGTCTGTGAATCGCCAGGTTTACACACTTCACAGCACTAACCATAGCACATACCCTCCCCAATGTCCATTACCCCACCCCCCTTTCCCAACCCCCTCCCCCCAGCAACCCTCAGTTTGTTTTGTGAGATTAAGAGTCACTT
>PISX010016259.1:0-46700 GCA_004024625.1 Mellivora capensis
GGATACTTGCTGCAAACGTGGGCACTTGTGGTTCTGTTAACATAGGTGTGAAAAGTTAATTCCTTGATCAACTATAAAAAGAAGAAGCTGACTGAAAGAGAGATGGAAGGGAGGTATCTACTGATCTAAATATTCTTGGGTTAGAGGAAAAACTAGCAAATGTTTTCTTGTTGTTATCAAGGGGGACGAGGGAATATAGGCAGCTCCATACAAATACATATTGAACAGCTATCTATTGACATCAAAGCAACCACTTTGATTTCTTACCTGCTACTAAACATAAAAGTGTACTTCCTTCTCTCACCATACAGTTGAAAATACTGAAGTCACTACATTCTGTGCATTTGTCATCGCTCTGCGTTTTTAGAGTTTCAGCACCAGTCGACATCACAGAAAAAAGTCTCCACCTACTACTGGATTCTAATATTAGTATTTGGGGGAGTGCCATTTAGCAAGGCAAGATAGTCTTTTACAAAACACCACAGAAATCGCAGTTAACTGTTGAACGGTTTGGAGGCAAGATCCGTGAACTGCGTATAAGACATCATCATATTTGTCCTCGGCCCTCAGAATCAATACCACAGGCTTTCTCCTGACACATTTGCGATCACATACATCCCAGTGGTGACACATCCCCCATGAATCCCTGAACTAGGATTAACATCAAAAGTGATTCTCAGGTCATGATCTTATGAGTCAAGAGATGGAGCCCCGTGGGAGGAGTCTGAGATGGTCTCCGTCTGCCCACTCACTCACACTCTCTCTCTCTCATAGATAAATAAATCTTTTTAAAAAATGACTCAAGCCTTGTAGGACCATTCTTTTCTTAAAGTTGAAAGGTAATTCAGCCATCAGGAGTAGAGATTGTGTGAAATTTGGAGCCGTGAAAAGCTCTAATCCAAACACAAACCTGTGGGCTCCTGGGCAAGGTGCTTAAGTTCTGAGAGCCTAGGCTTTCTTACCTGTAAAATGGAAAGCATATCTGTTTCATGCAGATTTAGTTTCAGATAGAAGAGGGACAGTGCTTGTGATGCCACAGGCTCTGAATAATTGCTCCTTTCTTTTCCTTCCTGTGTGTTCTGAGCCAACAAATTAGCCTCATAGAAGACAAAGGGAGGAATTCAGAATGGTTGGCCTACCTTAAAGGACTGGAATTATTCTAGAGTGTCCTAGAGAGATGGAAATGAACAAACCCGTATAGGCTAAAATTATCCGCCTCCCTAATTCCAGCCTAATATTGATAGATTGGAGGTTGTTCCCCTCCATTCTGTTACAGTGGCTCTGAATTCTCACAAAGTTGTAATCACAGCTGTGCGAACTAGGTGGATTCATTTCTAGATTCTATGTCTTTGAGTTATAAGGGAGTTTTCTCATGTTACTGTAAAAAAAAATTAAATAATCTTAACGTGTTTACCTACATGAGAACTGCATTTCCCTTGACATTTAAAGCATTGAGCTATTACTTTATCTTTTAAAGAAAATGGTGTCCAAAGTACACATAAATGAAGACAGCATAAGCTGTATTTTGTAATATTTATTAAGTGTTTTTTTTTTTTAAGAGAAGGAGGTTTATCTTTCTAAAATAATAGAAAACACTAATTAGTTTTAGGTCATTTCTCTTTTTTTTTTGGTCATTTCTTTTTTTCTTAATTCTTTTTCAAGGTTTTATTTACGTTCCGATTAGTTAACATACAGTGTAATATTACTGTCAGCTGTACAATATAGTGATTCATCACTTACATACTGTGCTCATCACAAGTGCCCTCCTTAATCCCCTCCCTTCCTTCCCCCCATTCTCCACCAATCTCCCCTCCAGCAACCCTCAGTTTATTCTCTATAGTTATGAGTCTGTTTTCTGGTTTGCCTTTCTCTCCCCTCTCCACCATGTTCATGCGTTTTGTTTCTTAAATTCCACATATGAGTGAAATCATACAGTATTTTTCATTCTCTAACTGCCTTATTTCACTTAGCATTATACTCTCTAGCTCCATCCATGTTATCGCAAATGGCAAGATTTCATTCTTTTTTATGGCTGATATATTCTACTGAATATATATATATATAATATATATTATATAATATATATAATATATAATATATAGAGAATATATCAGCCATAAAATATATAATAGAATATATAATATATGTTTTATATAATAGAAATATATATATGATAGAATATATCATATATATAGAATACATATATATAGAATAGGATAGTATGTGTGTTTGTGTGTGTATGTGTATATATACACATATATACACATTTACCAGTCAGTGGACATTTGGGCTCTTTCTATAATTTCGCTATTGTTGAGAATGCTACTATAAACATTAGGATGCATGTATCACTTTGAATCAGTATTTTTGTATTGTTTGGATAAATACCTAGTAGTGTAATTGCCAGATTATAGAGTAGCTCTACTTTTAACTTTTTGAGGAAAATCCTTGCGGTTTTCCACAGTGTTACACCAGTTTGCATTCCCACTAACAGTGTAGGAGGGTTCCCCTTTCTCCGCATCCTCACCAACATCTGTTGTTTCCTGTGTTGTTAATTTTAGCCATTCTTACAGGTGTGAGGTGATATCTTATTACAGTTTTGATTTGTATTTCCCTGATGATGAGTGATGTATAGCATTTTTTCTAGTGTCTGTTAGCCATCTGTATGTAGTTTTATGTCATTTCTTAAGTGAATTTCTTAACTGCCATGCAGATCAGGAAATGCATACTTTTTCAGAGTTCACATTCTATTCCTAGAGTGCATAATCTATTTCTGTTTAGAATAGGGGCTTCGGCCTGTTGTCTCATTAAATTTGTATCAATAATTAGTGATTCTAATTTCTCAAGAAAAAATATGACCAAATCAGTTTCACCTTTGAATATTTGTTTTCCTAATCTAATAAACCTGCTGAGATTATGTTTGTAAAGCACCTTGAAATTTTTCCATTAGGAAGAATTCAGTGAAACAAACTTGAAGGGCACCTGGTGGTTTAGTTGGTCAAGTGTCTGCCTTTGGCACTGGGGTCCTGGGATCAAGTCCCTCATCTGGCTCCCTGCTTAGTGAGGAGTCTGCTTCTCCCTCTCCCTCAGCCCCTTACCTCCCACTCATGCACTCACATGCTCTCTCTCTCAAATAAATGAATAAAATCTTAAAAAAAAAAAAACAAAACCCAGACTCTAAAGATACTATTCAAGTACTAAGACTTTAAAATTGAAAAGTCATGGATATATTGAATTCCTATCTTTAAATATTACAAACTAACTAATTTGGATGTTATTTTGTTTCTGTACAGATTTTTAGGGTTTTTATAAAAAATTGTTTAAAATATCTTAATATAAACTGTTCTTATTTTGCTAACTGGTAATTATTCATATTAGTCATGATTTTTTATAGCAGCACTTTGAGGTATGCTTTATCCACTGATATAGTACCATTCCAGTATTTTCAGCTTAGGGGTACTATGAAATACCAACACTTTAGGAATATAAATCTTTTGTGGAGGAAATAATAAAATCAAATCCAATTAAATTATATACCATAGATATTCCACTGCTTTACCCCAATACCAAATTGTGCTATTTATGGCTGGCATCTGTCCTAATTGGTCCCAGACTATTCTGATTGGTTAGTGTTCAGACCATGAAAATAGTTAAATATTTTGAATATCATTTTTGTACTAATAATTTATTTAATTCTCTCTTCTACCCACAGTCTTCATCATGGCTATAAAATAGTACCCATATAAGGATTTTTAAATTCTGTCCTTTTATTCTTGATTTCTCAAGCTTCTTTTATGCTTAGGAATGAGTTATGTCTTGTGTTCATTGCTTAATGCATGCAAGTTTGAAAATAATATGGATGTCATCAAATCTGCTTGTTCTGTATAGTAGCAAAATAATTTCAAAATATTTCAAATGTGACTTTCAGGATTTATTATTTTGAAATATTACAAATTCATGGGAAATTACAAAAGTACAGGGAGGGCCCAAACACCCCTAATAAAGACCCCAGTATTAACATCTTACATAAATATGATACTATTTAAAAATCAAAAAATTGACATTAGTACAATCCACAGAATTTATTTTACCAGTTATATAAGTACTGGTATGTGTGCATATGTGTGTGCATATATCATATTTATCACATATGTAGTTACATGTGATCATGGCCACAATCAAGAGTCATAACTCTGCCATCCCACACGACTCTCTCATGCTACTGCTTTATGTGCATATCCATCCCCTCTCACTGTACAGTCCCTAACCCTTAACAACCACTAATCTGTTCTCCATGTCAGTGTCTTTGTTATTTCAAAAATGTTCTATAAATGGAATTATACAGTGTATAAACTTTGGAGATTGACTTTTTCACTCAAGTTAATTACCCTGAAACACATTCAAATGTGTGTATCAAGAGTTTGCTACTTTTTATGTACCACTGTTTAAGCATTTACGCATTTAGGACATCTAGGTTGATTTCAGCTTTTAGTTAATATGAAAAAATCTGCCACAAACATTTGTACACAGGTTTTTGCATGAACATAGGTCTCTTATCTGGGAGGAAAGTGCAAGAATGTAATTACTAGGTTTTTTGGGAAAGTACATTTTTAGTTTTAGAATAAATAGCTGAGCTATTTTCCAGAGTGGCTATATTCTTTTATTTCCCCACCAGCAATGAGCCAGTTTCTCTATATCCTTGCCAACATTTGGTGTTAGAACTTTATTTTTTATGTTGGTTATTTTGATAGGTGTTTGATGATATTGAATTGTGGTTTTAATTTGTATTTCCCTAATGGCTAATGATATTGAACATCTTTTCATGTAATTATTTGTCATCTGTGTATACTGCTTGGTAGTATGTCTGATAATGTCTTTTGCCCAATTTTTAATTAGATTATTTTTTAGAATTCAGTTTTGAGGGTTATTTATATATTCTACATATAATAAGTTCCTTTATCAGGTACATTGTTTATAAACATTGTCCCCAGGCTATAGTTTTTACTTTTATCCTCTTAACAGGGTCTTCTGCAGAGAAAATGTTTTTAATTTTGATGAAATCAAATTTATCAATTTACCAAATTTATCAGTTTTTCCTTTTGCGAAACATGCTTTGAATATCAAGTCTAAGAGCTCTTCCCTCAGCCCTAGATGCCAAAGATTTTCTCATTTTTTCCCCTAAATTGTATACTTCAACATTTGACCTGTAGGTCTGTGATCTATTTTGAAATAATTTTTGTATAAAGTGTAAGATCTAGGTTGAGGCTTTTAAATTATTATTATAATAAACAATGGATATCCTCTTACTCTAGCACCTTTTGGTGAAAAGGCTGTCCTTCCTCCACTAAATTATGTGTGTGACTTTGCCATGTCATTTGGGTTCCATTGATCTATGTGTCTATCTGTGCACCAGAACCATCCTGTCTAGATTACTATAGCTATATCCTAAGCCTTGATATTGAGTAGACTGGTACTGCCTACCTTATTTTTAAAAAGATATAGATAGAAGCTTTAGTTATTCAGGAAGATGTAACAATCCTAAATTCATATGCATCTGATAACATACCTTCAATTTATATAAAGGAAAAAATTACAAATCTGAAAAGATAATTTGAAAAATTCATGGAGTGTATTACTTTGTGTACCTCTCACTACTCAATATTTTAAACAGAAAAAGAAGAAAAACTTGAGTAACAAATAGTAATCTTGATTCAAAAGCCAAAAATAGACACCACACTTAGATGGAAAATACAATTCTCAAACACACAGAGTACTTTACAAACACTGAGTACATGGTAATCTGCAAAGCAAGCCTCAACAAATTTCAAAGTTGACATTCCTACATTACAGAAAACTTAAATTATATATCAATAAAAAGATAACTAAAATACTGTCCATGCCTAGAAATATAAAAACACATTTTAATATGTATATTTTTCCAAATTTATTGAGATATAATTGATATATTAAATTATGTAAGTTTAAGATATCATTTGATACCCATATATATGATGAAATGACCAACACAGTAAGCTTAGTTAATACATCCAACAACTCACATAATTACCTTGTATGCAGGGTATGGGGATAAAAACATTTGAAATTTAGTCTCTTAGCAACCTTCAACTGTAATTTATAGTACTACTAACTATAATCACCATGCCATACATTTTATCTCTAGAGCTAATTTAGCTTATAACTGGAAGTCTGTACCTTTTGACCAACATCTCCCCATTTCTTCCATTGCTTGGTCTTCCATTCTACTCTTGTTTCTATGAGGTTGCAGGAGAGGGAGTTCTAGATTTCAAATATGAGACCATCCAGTATTTCTGTCTAACTTGTGCACAAGTTAGACCTTCAAGGTCCGTTCATGTTGTCACAAATGGCAGGATTTCCTTCTTATAGCTGAAAAATATGCCATTGCATATGTATATTACATTGTTTTTATCCATTCATCCACTGATGGACACAGATTGTTTCCATTTGTTGGCTATTTTGGATAAAGCTGCAAGGAAGATGGGAGGGCAGATACCTCTTCCAGTAGCGATTCAGTTTACTTCAGATATATAGTCAGAAGTAGAATTGCTAGATCATATGGTAGTTCTATTTTTAAATTTTTGAGGAGCCTCCATATGTTTTCCATAGTGGCTGTACCAATTTATATCCCTAGCAACAGTGCCCAAAGGTTCTCTTTTTTCTACATCTTTGCCAACACTTGATATCTTACATATTTTTGGTAGTAGTCATTCTAACAGGTATGAGATGTTATATCCTTGTGGTTCAGATACAATTCCTTATGATTATATCATCTTTGGAAAAAAAGTGTATTCAAATCCTTTGCCCATTTTTTAACTGATTTTTTTTTCTTTTTTACTCGAGTTATATGAGTTTGTTATATATTTTGGGGTTTTAACTCCTTTCAGATAAATGGTATGAAATATTTTATCCATTTTATAGATTGCCTTTTAAAATTTTTGTTTATTGTTCCTTTTGCTATTTAGAAGCTTTTCAGCTTGGTATAGTCCCATCTGTTTATATTTTATTTTATTGCTTGTGTTTTAGGGTCAAATCCAAAAAATCATTCCTAAAATCAATGTCAAGAAGTTTTTTCCTATGTTTTCTTCTAGTGATTTTTGGTCTCAGATCCTACATGTAAGTCTTTAATCCATTTGAAGTTCATTTTTGTTGTGCTGTGATCAAAGGGTCCTATTTAATTTTTCTGCCTATGACTATTTAGGTGTCTCACCATCACTTGTTGAAGACAGTATACATCCCCCATTAGGTATTCTTAGCTCTCTTGTTAAATGTTAGTTAACTTGCATGGGTTTATTTCTGGACTCTTGATTCTATCCCATTTGGCTGTGTTTCTCTTTTTATGCCAGTACCACACCATTTTGATTACTTTAGCTTTGTAATTTAGTTTGAAATCAGTAAATATGATGCCTTGCCATTTTTCTTTTTCTCTCTGGATTGCTTTTGCTACTCAGGGTCTTTATGCTTTCATATGAGTTTTGGGATTGTATTTTTATTATGTGAAAAATGCTACTGGAAATTTGATAGCGATTACATTGAGTCCATAGATAAATCACTTTGAGTAGCATGGACATTTTTGCAATACTAGCTGTTCCAATACCTATACACACAATATGTTTCCATTTATATGTGTCTTCTTAAGTTTTTTTTCTTTGAGTCATATTTTCAGTATACAGAACTTTGATCTCTTTGAATTTATTCTTTAGAATTTCTTTATTTTTTATTCTGTGGTAAATGGGATCGTTTCTGTATCTCTTTTTCAGATAATTTATTGTTATTTCTGTATCCTGCAACTTTATAGAATTGTTGATAACTTCTGACAATTCTTTGGTATAGTCTTTTTAGGGTTTTCTATATATAAGATTATACCATCTGAAAACAGATAAAATTTTACTTCTTTTCTGATTTGAGTACCTTTCATTTATTTTCTTCCCCTAATCTCTTTGGCTAGAACCCCTATTACTACATTAAATAAAGTGGTAAGAATGGGCACCTTTGTCTTACTCTTGATCTTAGAGGAAAGATTTTCAGCCTTTCATCATTGAGCAGCTCTGGGCTTGTCAATATTGCTTTTATTATGTTGAGGTATTTATTTCTTCTAGGCCTTAATTGTTGAGACTTTTTATCATGAAAGAATGTTGAATTTTTCCCATTTTTTTGTGCATCTGTTGAGATGACCATATGATTTTTCTCTTTAATTTCATTAATATGGTGTGTCATACTTACTGATTTACATATGTTGAACCATCTTTGCATCGCAGTGGCAGATCTCACTTGGTCAGAGTGTATGATTCTTTAATGTGCTACTGAGTTCAATTTGCTAATATTTGAGAGATTTTCCATCTATATTTATCAGGGATGTGACTAATTTTCTTGTAATTTTCTTTGCTTTGGTATCAGGATAATGCTGGCTTCATAAAATGACTTTGGGAGTATACCCTCCTCTTCAGTTTTTTGGAAGAGTTATAGAAGGATTGGCATTAATTTTTCTTCAGATATTTGGTAGAATTCACCAGTGAGACCATCTGGTCCTGGGCTTTTCTTTGTTAAAAAGACTTTTTTATGATAATATTTTTATGAAAATTGCAGTATTTTTTGAATGACTATTTGTTGAATTATTTCTAGGGCATCTATGGTGGAAGGGCAGGAAAAAGTGAGCCCATACTATCTTCTCTGGGACTAGATGTCTAAATACTATGTTTGATACTAAATGATAACAATGATTTAAGTTTTATTTTACTATACACTCTTTCTTTTCCATCTACCAACACTTTGTAAGGTAGCTAGAGATTTTTAACTCCCCCTTTTTAGTCAATGTTGCATTAGCTGAAATAAGGCATTCCAAAATTTTAAGGGCCTTGTCTAATAAATGTAAATTTAAAAATGAGGGTGAATCCAGGTCATGCAAGTTTGAGATAGATCTCAATGTTACGTCCATCATGCGACGTCACAGTGTTCTAGCTGGAGACACTAAGCCCTTAAATTTTTGTTAAAAAAACTGGTTTAAAATATTTTTACTTTACAATTTTGTATTTTTAAAAATGAAAGGGAACTTTTTCATACATTCGTAATATTTTCTCTGGGATGTCAAATTTATAAATAGACCAATCCATACAATTTTATGATTGAATAATTTGTCATTTGGTTTATGTTCTTAAATTAGCAGAGTGAATTTAGCTTTCTGAAAGATGTTTTTAAATAAGTATTGATGTATATTTTGTGTTTCTCAATTTAAAAAAATGAATAAGCTTTTGTTGGTTTTTATGCCTTCACAATTTCTAAAAATGTTCACTGCAGTCCACATAATGTTGGAACAATTTCTTTAAGAACTCAAATGCAGATATCTGTCAATCATATTATGAGACACAGTGTTATGTGTCCTTCAGTGGTTAGATCTGTTCAGCAATGCAGAAAGCAAACAGAAAGGTGAAGCTGTGATCTGCATATTACAGACAAATTCTTCAAGAAGTAGGAGAAGTAGATCCAGATCATCAACTCAAAGCCAAGCAATGAACATTAACTATGGCATGTAGTTGGGGGAAGGAGGGAGAAGATTTAATTTTAGTTGCTGAGGTGACATGATTTGATTTCCCTCTTGGTACATGTAATTTAAAGATTTCCTAAATTGTATGCATTACAAAACAGTGTTTTCCAAAACAGATGACTATTTGAAAAGCATTTGTTTTTTTACTAATTCAAATGAAATATGAGCATTTATGATATAATCCAATGTATGATTGTGGCCAAACCACCGAGCGTCTCAAAGTGCCTGGTATAATACATGTTCAGTGAGACCACTCACACAGCTATAGTTAAGGGCCTATCCATGTTACTATTAAAAACTCATGTCTAAGAAATTATATTTCTAAGAGGTTAAGATTTTATGTGCTCTTTGTAGAAGCAACTTGGATTTAAAAAGTTGCTTTAGACATAAAGGGGCAAACACTATTCGATGCTTTGATACCAAAACTGTGTAAAGGAACCCAAATAGATTTAGAACCATTATTTCCAAGGCACCACTTCAGATCAGCAAAATAAATCAGTAGGAAATTTTATTGACTATATTTGTTCTTGAACTTCTTACTAGTAAGTAATAAATCATAGAGATTGTATTATCATCACTTTTTTGACCCATAAAATTATACTCAACAATTTCATTTTGATTTCCCAATATTTGCTTTCATTTAAAAAAAAAGTCTTCTCTCTCTTGTTCCACATTATCTTTTCAGTTTTCTAACATATCTTTTATCTTTGCCTCCTACTTGTTTCCTTAACTTAAATCTTCTCTTTGAGGTTGTTTTATTCACTCCTTCAGTGTTGTGAATCTACCCAAAAAAGTGGCCTTTTCCCTTTGATTCTGGTACTCAATTATTGTAATCATTAGTCATTTTACTCCTTTTAACATGGACTATCTACCTGCAAACAAAGCAGGTCGATCCATTTGTCCATATGACAAATATTTGTTGTATATCCACTCCGCTTATAGAGTTGAACTGTGCCCTATGGAAAAAGTGTAAGTAAATGCAACCCGTTCTTCAAAAAGCAATATAATTGACAAGATAATATAGTCAGCTCTCCAAAATAATGAGGAAAGTTTAATAATGGTGTGAGGAATCATCCATCACACAAGAGGAAAATGAAGGACTTCTGATCATGAACAGGAGTGTTCAAAGAAGGCTTGTTTTGAAAGATGTGGAATTTGAGCAGAATTTCATTTTATTTTATTTATTTTTTTACAAGATTTTATTTTTAAGTAATTCCTGCACTCAGCATTGGGCTCAAACTGATCTCAACCCCGAGATCAAGAGTCACCTGCTCTACTGACTGAGCCAGCCAGGTACGCCAAGAATTTTAAAGATGATTTGGACTTATAGTCACCCTTAAATGTTCAGCTTCTGCTGAATTATTTCATTGGGTGACCTTCTCTTTCTAGTCTACTCCTTCTCCCTAGGTGTTGCTCCTTTCTCTTCTATATGCTGATGCCTCAATTTTTCCTTTTAACCCTGACTAATTCTGCCTGATATTATTAATATCCACAAGTGCTATATCCATTTATCTTTACTCCATTAGATTTTATTCCTATTATGTTTTTGTTGCTTAGATAATTTTCAATAACTCAGTCCTCCTCTCCTATTCTAACCAGCTTTGTATTTGCCGTGCTATCTTTTCTTGCAAGTCCTTCTTTAAAAGATATAATAAAACTTGTTCTTTCCATTACTAAAACTGTTATTCTTACATGTATTCTTTCAATCTTTAGTCCATATTTTTGTGTATGAAATCCTTTATTGCCAGAAAGTATTTCTTACATTTTTTGAAATGTATTTCCTTAAAATTACCTCTTTCCAAATGGGTATCTCCTTTCACTATTCACGATAACGTACCATCAGCTATTCCTTCATTCTTACTTTTCATATTCAGTGTAAACCAGGGTTTGTGTCTTCATATTCAAGATTCTGCCTGAGTTCTGTCTCACTCCATTTGGTTTCTTTTTCTTGGGAACACCACCCAGCTGTTGTTACTGTTTTCTGTATTCCATTCTGATTACGAGTGCTTTATTTTTTTTAAAAGTCAGATTTAAGCAATCTTATTTCTCCCTAAGACTACAGTTCAAAAAGGTCCAAGTACCAACTTGATATATTGACAACACGTGGCTTTGACCCCCAAGTAGTGAGGGATCACCTGATAAACTTATGACTCAAGGAAGGGATGGATGAATAAACAATCCGAAGTACCATGAGCATTTTAGACTTCATATTATATTTTATTTTAGAACAACAAAAATTCAGTTTCCAAAAGTTTGAGTTTTAAACAAGAACATCAAGTTTTCTCTCTTGAATTGAGTTCCCTGTGTCTATGTGCACACATGTTAATTTTAATAAATCTTACATGTACTACATCTAAATCTGTTACATGAAAAAAAAACACTTTTCCCCCTTTAAATGGAGAAATTACTGTTAGCTTCTATGGATGGAAGATTGTATGTCTCCATTATTGTTTTTTAAGATTTTATTTATTTATTTGATAGAGAGAGAGATCACAAGTAGGCAGAGAGGCAGGCGGAGGTGGGGGGAAGCAGGCTCCCTGCTGAGCAGAGAGCCCGATGTGTGGCTCTATCCCAGGACTCTGGGATCATGACCTGAGCCAGAGGCAGAGTCTTTAACCCACTGAGCCACCCAGGCACCCTTATATGTCTCCATTATTATCTGTATGGATTGACAGTTCCTCATTTTATTTGTCTACTTGCATTCAGATTCCACCAAGAATATTATTTTGTACAAAAACTCTGCCTCAGAAATGGAATCCTGGTTGAGGCTTACTCAGAACTTACACATCTCACTCTGAATTTTGAATGTATTTTGCCTCGTGTGTTGTCTAACAATTGGGCCTTGGAGATCCTCAGTAACTGTTTATATTTAATTTCATTAGTATCCTGGTGCTATGTCATATTAGCTCTTTTTCCAGCATACTTTTAAGATTACCCTTTGAGTCTGCAGCTCAGCTTTATATGTTTTCTTGAGAATGTAGCTGAATTATAATCCCATTTCCCAAACAGATGCACTACATACAGATTTTTTTTATCATCTTTGCAGAATTCATAACTAACAACTCACTGTATGCCTAATACCATAAAAGCAATGGGTGCCTTTACAAAACTTGTCAGGGGAAAACCCAATCTGCTGGTCAATAAATAGACACATGTGATAGTTTAATCTTTTCCTCAAATAGGATAGCATTCCTCTTGGTTTAGTCTCACAGTAGCACCAGTGTATGGGATGGTCTGTAAGAAAACCTTTGTAAACTGCAAAGCACTAAAGCCCACAAGCTGATGTTGTTATTGTGGTTCTAAGTGGCGCCATCACCATCTGAGCCCCTCTTATCACAGGGGACAGTCTTCAGCATGTACCAGATGGTGATGGGAAACCAACACACTGAGTTTGAGCAGGTTGCAGCTCTCTAATGGTTATTTGCCTTTCACGTGCATCTGATCAAAGACCTCATTTAATATCTGTCCTCACTCCTGTCTTCCCTCTCTTTTCCCTTCCTACTTCTGGGCTCTTCCATTTAATGGCTTCTGACTTAGAGCTTCCTACTTGTGAGTTCACTAAGAGTGAAGAAGGTTGAAGAGGTGCTATGTTTAGATCCCCCAAAAGGAAACCTATGCATCCATGCATGATTGCATAAGAAATAAATACAGTGTGTATGTCTGTGTGCCTGTGTCCACATGTATTGTACATCATCGGGCACGGCGAAAAATATGGCATAGTAAATACATCTGGGTTAATTAGGAAGGACTTCTTTTACAAAATGGACTCTTGTGCCAAGTTTTTTTTTTTGTAAGATTTTATTTATTTATTTGAGAGAGCAAGCAGAGGGAGGGACAGAGGGAGAAGCAGACTCCCTGCCAAGCAGGGAGCCCGATATGGGACTCAATTCCAGGATCCTGGGATCATGACCTGAGCCAAAGGCAGATGCTTAACGGGTCACCCAGGCGCCCACTCAGGTTTTATTTTTAAATAAATAATCTCTACACCCAATCTGGGCCCCAACCCCATAATCCTGAGATCAAGAGTCACATGCTCCATTGACTGAGCCAGGCACCCCCTGCTAAGTTTCAAAAACACTGAAGATGTATGCCATGACAGAGAGAGAGGAAAAACAAAACAAACGTTTTATATGTGCAGATTGACTTGAGGATGATTTGGGGTGGGAGAGACCAATTAGGTGTTCCTGACTAAAGCTGAGATTGGAAGCAAGTGTAGTCATATGTAAGTAGATGAGCATAGTGAGGTAAAAGGCAGCCATGTTACAAAGTGATCGACCTCAACTGCTTTTGTGTGTACTTATTGTTTATAAAACATACTTATTTTCTAAAATACTTATGTAGATGTCAGATTTATTCCTAACCAGCACTCCATGAAATATTAAAAATTAATATTCACATTATGACACCAAGACCTACAGAGGAAAATGATTTGCTCAAACCAGTTGATGGTTGACCTGTAATTAGAATCCTTCCCTCATGATTCGTTATTAGTGACCTTTCCCTGTATCGTATTGCCACTAAGCATGGGTCAAAGCCAGGGATAAAGAATGATCAAGAGTGCCTGGGATTTATAATGCTCATTCCTTCTCCAAGAAGATGCCAAGCATTAGTACCATTGTCGCTATTGTAAACAGAAACCGAGAACAAGAACAATAGCATGTTTGGGAGATTGCTGCTTACTTCGCATTCTTATACAACCTGGAAATACTCATGTTTAGAGGAATGCTTGCGTACTCTCCAACGTTCCATAGGGTTTATAACGTCCCATTAAGTGGAATGGTTTTACAGCTAACATTTATTGGTATTACCCAGAGCACACGGTACCTGCCATTCTTAGAAATGCAGTATTTCCTCAAGAGTGGTAAAAGCTGTCTTAAACATTTTAAATCTTTAGCTTGGTTCCAGGGCAATATGCAATCCTTCAAAGAAAAGTTTTCTTTTTTTTTTTTTTTAATTTATTTATTTGTCAGAGAAAGAGGGAGAGAGAGAGCGAGCAAGCACAGGCAGACAGTGGCAGGCAGAGGCAGAGGGAGAAGCAGGCTCCCCACCGAGCAAGGAGCCCGATGTGGGACTCGATCCCAGGATGCCGGGATCATGACCTGAGCCGAAGGCAGCCACCTAACCAACTGAGCCACCCAGGCGTCCTGAAAAGTTTTCTTTTTATTAAAAAGGTGTTTTCTGTCTCCTTTACTGCCGTAAGGCAGATAGCTCTAGTAAATATTATCGGTTGCTCCTTGGTTTCGTCATCGTTATTGTCTATGTTAGTTTCATCTCAAAAGTTGTTGCCTTTTATTCAAAGGTTGTTTGAAGGCTGTGTATGATAGATCTATATAAAACCACAGACAAAGCTAGCAAATAAATATTAATTTTTAACTAAGTGGGAAGTAGCAGTTTTAAGATATTAATGAAGTTTGGGGAACTACATTTTGCCATGAAAGCGAATTCATTATTGCAGCAAAATTGGTGATGAAAGGGTGAAGAGATGATCATGTTTGAACCTAGTTACTGTAATAATTTAATACCATCCAGATACCTCTGAGCCATGGGACTACAGAAAGGAAACCTAGGACAGTAAGAATGTGGGCTCTCTCTGAAGCTGTACTGCTTGGGTCCAGATCCTGGTTCTGCTTTTTACTGGCTGTGTGAACCTGGGCAATTTACAGAATCCTGGTACCTCGGTGTTCACATTTCTACAAATAGAAGTAAAAATTGATCTTTTCATCACAGTGAAAATTGAATAGATTAATATATTCTACGTGCTTAGAAAAATGCCTGGCATATTATAAACACTGTGCAAGTGTTCTGATGATAATGATGATGACGATGAAGCCAAATATATCATCTTATTGTGTGTTATTTATTTTATTAAAGATTTTTATTTATTTATTTGAGAGAGAGAGAGCATAGAGGAAAAGTGAGAGGGAGAAGCAGACTCTCTGGTGAGCGGAGAGTCCAATGCAGGGCTGGATCCCAGGTCCCTGAGACTGTGACCTGAGCCAAAGACAGATGCTTAACCAACTGAGCCACCCAGGTGCCCCTATATCATTTTATTTTTAACAGTCTTTCCTTAGGCTCCAGAATAGAAGAAAAATAACCTGAAGTGTGTGTGTGTGTGTGTGTGTGTGTGTGTGTGTGTGTGTGTATTTAATCATAATAAAGTCCATAGAGGTGATTATAACACATTCCTGTTATCTACTTCACCATTTATTTTTTTGTTATTATTTTTAATATTAGTAGCTTCCAAGTATTGAGTAATTAGTGTGTGCTAAGTACTACATACCTTATCTCATTTAACAGCCCAGTGAGACACAGAGTATCATTATCCCCATTTTACAGAGAAGGAAACTTCTAGTCAGTTCATTCTTTTAATAGAAAATAAGACAAAGAAAATACGATCTAGACAAATGTAGCTCCATTCATGTCTGCCTTTTTTTTCTCATTCCCCTCTCTATGTTAATTGTTTTGGAAGTAGCACTGAATTAGCACATTAAACTTGCTTTTATAAAAGAGCAACAGATGGCATCATCCTAAATGTGCTCTTCTTAATGAAATAAAGTTGATAAACATAATTCACCTTTTTTACCTTTTTTTTCCCCTTTGGTAATTCACTTCTGATGCAATATAATCAGTGCTCTAGCTCACTTTGGGCATGAAATGACTAAAAAGCAAAATAAATTTTCCATTCTCAGGCGAGGACACGCTGTCTGTTGTCTTGTGATACAGTTTGGGACAACCACTAAAATTTACTGCTACGGAACACAGAGAACCTTAATTTGTTGGTGCACAAAAGATTATTTGGCCAGTGTCAGAGCCTTTCCAAGAAACACTTGGTTGTTTAATTTTGCTGACAATTGTTTCATTTTCCCGTTTCTTCTGGTCATACTTTAAAGACTTACCTCGGGGGTGCCTGGGTGGCTCAGTGAGTTAAGCCTCTGCCTTCTGCTCAAGTCATGATCTCAGGGTCCTGGGATCGAGCCCCAGCAGCATGCTCTCTGCATAGCAGGGAGCCTGCTTCCCCCTCTCTGCCTCTCTGCCTACTTGTGATCTGTGTCTCTCAAATAAATAAAATCTTTTAACAAAATAAAAAAATAAAGACTTACCTCAGAAACATGTTAATGTGTATCTTCTGCCTATTTTATGTATCCTGAGCTTGACAGTAAAGCTGACTTTTTTAGTAAAGCAACTTAAGCCAAGGAAATGACAACTCTGTATTAATCCTAACTATCCCTGCTTAACAGACTCATCATGTCCAACCAATAAATGGGATTTTCTTTCTATTTAGAAGTTTCTTCTTGTAAACAGGAATGAATTATTTTTTCTCTGTGTCTCTCTATATTCTGTGGAAGCAGTAATTTCGGTGGCTGACTCAAATTTCTCCACAGTGCTGTTTATATTTTATAACATCCAAAAAGAGAAGATTTATGTAGTTTTTTGATCATCACATGCCCAAAGTAATCTAGAGCTCTGATTATGTTGTGTGGCAAGTGAATTATAAAAAGAAAAGGTGAAGTATGTTGACCAGATTTATTTCATTAAGAAAAAAAGCAGAGCCTTTTAAATATCTTTCTGTTGTCAGTCATTCATAATCCCTACTTCCAAATAAAGGATAAACAACACGTTAATGCATATTAATGTTCCAACCAATTTGTCATTATTAAGTCTGTCCCAATTTCCTGTTAATTTCAACTTTTTTTTAAGTTAAACAGTGCTTGATTAAACACAGTTTCTATTTTTTTAATGAATATTATAGATGTAAGTGACAAATTCTACAGTGGTTAAGTAAAGAGATAGAAAATATATAATTGTTTTTAAAGAGAATAATAATCTCTTTTTAAGTTCAGTTCCCATTGGGCCAAAAAATGCTTTTTTCCACCTACATTATGTCAGCATAGAGCTAGAGGCTTGGGCAGGAGAGATGGAAAAAATGGTCCTCAAGGTGGTTTTACATCCTGATAATGAGACAAACATATGTTTGTAGCTTTTCAATGCAAAATGGTAGGGGCTGATTTCCACAAGAGCTTAGGGAACACAGAGGAGGAAGACAGAATGCATCAAGGCCATTTTGTATTTTCTGCATAACTTTTATGGACTGTTCCCTTGGTTTAAAAGCACCATGGTAGGTGATAAGTAGAAGAAACTGTGCATCCAAAAATCACTAAGAGAGAAGTTACAGGAAGGATGGGAGGGGAAGTGAAATCAGGAATATTTAGAGTGATCCATTATCATTAGGCAAATTGGAACACTGGGAATCCTGTCCCAGAGGTAAAGGCAATATAAAGCAGTTTTTTCCCAGAGAGGAGCCAAACAGCCTCTAGATTAGCACTATTATTGGAAATAGAAACTCTCTGAAAAGGTAATTGAGAGAGACAGTCAACTGTTTTTTTGTTTGTTTGTTTGTTAATTTTTATTTCTTTTCATTTCATTGTTTTTGCACCACACCCAGTGCTCCATGCAATATGTGCCCTCCCTAATACCCACCACCAGACTCCCCTAACCTCCCACCCCGGGCCCCTTCAAAACCCCTCAGGTTGTTTTCAGAGTCCATAGTCTCTCATGGTTCATCTCCCCCTCCAATTTCCCTCAACGCCCTTCTCCTCTCCATCTCCCCATGTCCTCCGTGTTATTTGTTATGCTCCACAAATAAGTGAAACCATATGATAACTGACTCTCTCTGCTTGACTTATTTCACTCAGCATAATCTCTCCCAGTCCCGTCCATGTTGCTACAAAAGTTGGGTATTCATCCTTTCTGATGGAGGCATAATACTCCATAGTGTATATGGACCACATCTTCCTTATCCATTCGTCCGTTGAAGAGCATCTTGGTTCTTTCCACAGTTTGGCGACCGTGGCCATTGCTGCTATAAACATTGGGGTACAGATGGCCCTTCTTTTCACCACATCTGTATCTTTGTAGCGCAATTGCAGGGTCATAGGGAAGCTCTATTTTTAATTTCTTGAGGAATCTCCACACTGTTCTCCAGAGTGGCTGCACCAACTTGCATTCCCACCAACAGCGTAAGAGGGTTCCCATTTCTCCACATCCTCTAGTCAACTGTTTTTTTAAAGTGAAATCTTTAAATCAGGAAGGTATGAGAGGCCTTGCATGTGACATGATCAGACTTTCTTGGGCCAATTCCAATGAGAAAAGAAGAAATGTCATCCCATTGGATGGTCTTAGGATAGCTTTGCAGTTATGCAGTTATGTGTACATTTATATACCCAGAGTTCCTCAGGTCTTGACTAAAGAAACAAAGTGAATGTCACTTCCCATAGCACAAGGCCAAGGACCTTGTATCATTTGTGAGACACAGTTGTACTTCTAGAGTAGAGGAAGGTGTTTGCTCAGGATAAGTAATACAAATAGTGTTATGCAATGCTTTGTTTTCCATTTGATCTGTGTCTCTGGTGGTTCTAATTCTAACTGGTTCACAAATATTGATGAGTAACTTTGGTCGATGCAGGTCTTGAATTTAGTTTTAGAAATTAATTTAGTTATAAACATTAGTGGATGATGTGCCTAGTTTTTAGAGAGTATACCTATTTGTGTAAAACAACAAATGTGTGTATGTCATGAACTGTGTCTAAACTTGTCCCCCAAGAATGTGCAGCTCCCCAGATAACTGAAAATTAGTGCACATTTGTTTACCGCTCTATTGTTTATTTAACCTTGATTTATTCAAAACCATGAGTTTGTTAGGCAAGACGTAGTAGCAAATCATCACTACCCTAGATCTGAACATGGGCCTGAAATCCTCTCCCGTAGCTTTTGACCATTATCCCACCCACCCATGAGTGATTTTGCTATTATTAACCTTCTGACTTGGCTTCACTGTGTCACCTCTGCCTGACTCCTACCTCAATCAGATTTATTAGCTGTGAGCAGCAGCACTCTCTCCATCAAGTCTGTCACAGAGAGGAATAGCCCAGTTGTGAGAGGCATCCTTTGCTTTAACCTCCCAGTTATGGTCTGGCAATCAGTAGCTGTACAGTCCCATGGGCCCATTTTTTTCTGTGAAAAACTAGTATTAAATAACTCAACTTAGAGAAAGGTACAATTTGAGTCCTACTTGAAAAATATTTGTTTTAATTTTAACATCAGTATCATATTGTTGAAATGGTTTTTTCAGTGTTTTGAAACACATGTAGTATATTCCACATAATTTTGCAAAATGCAGATACCTATACAAAAGCAAATGGGGAGAGTGGCCAGTAGACTTCATATACATATGTAATGCACATACATTTGTATAATGTATACTTTGATGTGCACACATACACTTTGAGTACCTTTAATTTATCATAGTCTCCTATCACCCCCAATCTCCTACATCCGACTCATTTCACACATTTCTCTTACCTGCATTTATCCGTGCCCACTGGAGTTTTTGTCCTCTGCAAAAGGGAAGTGATGGAGACAAGATCCAGTATTTGTCTACTGTGTGTCAGGTTCTGTGGTAGGAAACTTTTATATATTATCTTATTTAAATCTCATAAAACTGTAAGGCAGGAATTATAATCACCATTTTTCAAATAAGATACTGAGTCTCTGACAGTTTAATAAACTAATCCAAAGGTTCACCAAGTACAAGCTCCGGGAATCAAACCAAGATCTTTTTGGCTTCATTTTATATTTTTAGCTTAATTGTTTGAATAGGGAATATAGTACGTGGCCCAAAGTGGGGAAAGCAGTGAAAAGTTTTCTTCCTACTTCTGTCTCTTTGCTACTAGTTCCCTTCCCCAGAAATAACCAAATTTGTTGGTGTCTTATATATTTTTCTAGAGATATGTTTCTTTCATAAACAAGCAAAATAAAAATATAGAGACCTTGCTTCGCTTTTATTTTGTTTTTAAATAAAGCAATGTGTTTTTAATGTGTAGGTATATTAAATCATGACATTGTACACCTTAAATAAGTACAATTTTTATTTGTCAGTTATACCTCAATAAAACTGGAAAAGTGTTTTATATGCAAATAAATAAAAAATAAAACAATATTTTAAATTGAAGTATTCATTGGAAGATTAGAGCATACTTTATGTGCTCACTTAAGTTGTGTCCAAATTCTGTTAAAATTTTTAAAATTTAATTCTATTTTTTCAGTGTTCCAAGATTCATTGTTTATGCACCATACTCAGTGCTCATGCATGCCCTGCTTAATACCCACCACAAGGCTCACCCATCCCCCTACCCTGTTGTTAAAATTTTTACTACAGTGAGTAGTCTAGCATACAAGTCATTTCATACATATATGGGAATTCAGTTTTATTTTTTTAAATGCTGGTCCTGTTATCTCAGTACTGTCTGTTAAGAATTCCTTCCCTTCCCGGGATGCCTGGGTAACTCATTGGGTTAAAGCCTCTACCTTCGGCTCAGGTCATGATCTCAGAGTCCTTGGATGGAGCCCCGCATTGGGCTCTCTGCTCAGCAGGAAGCCTGCCCCCCGCCTCACACTCTACCTGCCTCTCTGCCTAATTATGATCTCTGTCAAATAAATAAATAAATAAATAAAATCTTAAAAAACAAAACAAAAATAAACCTCCTTCCCTTCCCTTCCCTTCGAATGGGTGATGCTGCCGGTAATCTGATATTCATCTTCAGTTTGCATTTGCAAATCCAACTCTTGGTGACTTTATGTTTTATGTCCTGTGCCTCCCTGCCAATAACAATAACCTATAAATACATTTGTTGGAGCTTTCTATATATCTATTAATTTCAGTTCTAACTCCCATTTTTCAGGTCCCACCAGTTTAACTCCTAGTACCACAGATGATATTTTGTTTTAATTAAAATCTCTTTTGCTTGGCAAGATGTCTGAAGCATATCAATTAGCCAATTAGTTCTGATCAGTGAAGTGTCTCTTTGGCTCTGTTTCCACCAAGACACAGCCATGCTCACAAAGGACCATCTCTGAGGATTAGAAGCTGAGGCATAGTCATGTGTCCTAAGGGGCCAGTTCCTTAGGGGTTATTGTGAGGATTAAATGAATTAAAGTAAAATTCAAGAATGTCAGTTAGGACGGAGAAAGCATTCCAAACATGTAACAGAAAAGCAGCGCATCGCGGTGGTAATGTGTGCAGACCCTGGAGCAGGAGCCTGGGTTTGTCGCTCTCTCATTGCCATTGCCTATCCATCGTGTACCTTTGGCAGATTTCTTAACTTCTTTGTGTCTCAATTTCCCCATCTGTAAAATGGAAATAACTATAGAGCTCACATCCCCTGACGCCACGTGCTTATGCTGATGCTTTGTGTGGATTTGGGAAAAGACAGTTGCTTATTAACTGCAACCTAAAGGCATTTTTGTGTGAAGAACTAGGAGCCCCTTCATTCCCATGCCAGGGCAAGAACAAGATGCACTGAGTGAGGGTGGGATTTTAACCCCAATACCCACCCTCCACCACGTGCCTTTATGCAATCCGACAGGACAACCCTGCACCGTGATCGTACCTACACTGTCGGATCATTGGGTATAATAAGTGAGTTAATACTTGTAAAACACTTGGAACCATGCTCAGTGCATACTATGCCCTCGGGAAGTACTAGCTGTTCTCCTGCCTAGTCCTTCTCACAGTTTATTTCCTAGCCTGGGTTTCCTCAGTACTACCAATTACAGCAGCATTGTATTTTAAAACCCAAAAGAAGGGATGCCTGGGTGTGTCAGTCAGTCAAAAGCAGCTGCCTTTGGCTCAGGTCATGATCCCAGGGTCCTGGATCAAGCCCTGCATCAGGTTCCCTGCCCACGTGGGAGCCTGCTTCTCCCTCTCTCTCTGCTTCCTGCTCCCACTGCTTGTGTGCACGCGCTCTTTCTCTCTCTCTCTGGCAAATAAAATCTTGAAAAATATTAATAATAATAAATAAAACCTAAAAGACAGGTAGAGAGCTTTTTTTAATACCTTTTCTTTTTTGTAGTCACCACCTATTTTAATTTTTTTAAGATTTTATGTATTTATTTGAGAGAGCATGAGCAGGCTGAGGTAGGGGTGGGGGGGCAGAGGGAGAGGGAGGAGCAGACTCCCCACTGAGAAGGGACCCCCCCCAGCCCTCACCCACAACATGGGGCTCAGTCCCAGGACCCCATGATCATGACCTGAGCTGAATGCTTAACCAGCTGAGCCATCCAGATCCCCCTGGTACCACCTATTTTAATTATTTGTAGGACTATTTATATCTGCTGTAATCCAGATAACTTAATTATCTAGGTGTGCGTGTGCAAATGCACACACATACCCACATACACACTTTTTACTTTTGGGGGGCAAATTTGAATTGGCCTAATCACTGATCTTAAAACATCTGCTGAATTCCCACTTTGTGTTCACACCTGGGCCTGAGTGAAGCACTTCCAAAGCAAAGTTGAACAGGACACAGAATCAGATCTCTTTCAAGAGAAATAAAATCAGTGATTACAGTTCAGTGTGATGCATGTTAGGCTCAGAATGGAAAGGGAGCCCAGAGTAGGGGCTGATTAGTCAGCATATCAGGAAAGATTTCTGTAAGATATAATGCTGGAATCATTCAAAAAAGTAAAGGAAAAAAAAAATCAGTAAAAGGGAAATTCAGGCCAGTAAAAGGCATAGAGATGATAACCAACTCCCAGTTCACTGGGCCAGAGGCTTTGGTGGTTTGGGGAGGAATTTTTTATTGATTTCTTTTTTTTTTTTTTATTGGAGTATAACGGACACACAATGTTACATTTGTTTCAGGTGTACGGCATAATGGTTCACCGTACTTCTCTACCCTCTCTGCTACGCTCGCCCCAAGTGCAGCTGCCATCTGTCAGCAAACACCCCATTACAGCGTCACGGACTCCGTGCCCTATGCTGTGCTTCTTATTCCCTTCACTTATTCATTCCACGGCCGGAAGCCTAGATCTCCCACTCCCCTTCACCCATTCTGTCCACCCCCCACCCATCCCCTCTGGCACCCATCCGTTTGTTTTCTGTAGTTACAGGTCCGATTCTGCTCGTTGTTTATTTGAGTAGCAGGGAGGAAGGTAAGGGAGAGTGGTCAAAGCCACCTTTGACTGAGTATCAGAGGAGGCCAAGATAAATTCTTAGAAGTTGGTCCTGTAAGGGAGAGAGAACCATTTAAGTAATTTGTGCTGAGAGTTTATCTATCTAAAACTGTATTTTCGGGTATAATTTCATGGCTGAGTTGCACAGACTAAGTTGGAGCAGAGAAATGATGGCAGTGGGCCACTCAAGATCTCAGGAGCCTGAAGTGAGAGAGATTATGGAGGAGGAAGTGGTGTGGCTTGAAGATTTGACTGGATGATAATGGGGCTGGCTGACATTTTATCTGTGCGAGTTAAGCAAAGAAATCATCACCAAGGAACGACATACATTATTCTGTCATTTTAGGCCTTGCAGTGAGGGCCCTTTTCATAAGGAGTTCTTCGATTGTCTTCCAGAAAGCAAACTATACTTCTCAGGCTCTGGTGGTCTCGAAGTAAACTCAGATTTTCTAGATTGGGGCAAAATAACTTGAAGGAATTTTTTTCCTATGATAGTCTACATCTCTTCATAATTATCTCCTTATCTATGCCATATGGGATACCTATAAATGTTAAAAACAGCAACTTCTCCGGGGAACAACCTCAGGATTTCTCATAACGAAATGCATCTGTTAACGGCTTGATAAACCATATTGTGCAAGGGTGAACCTCATGCCCTGTAGTTCAGGAACATGGCACAAGGCCCCCACCTACACTTAGAGTCTATATGTGCCTATCGCTGTCTTATGAAACAAGTGTCTACAAATCAAGATTTATGTGCTGGTAAACCTGTTCCAGTCCATGGTGACTTTCAGTGACCTACCTACAGACACCTGCTCTTGTCAGGACAAATTGGGTTAGTTCACTCGTGCCATATGTGTATGCATTTGAAGCCTAGACTCACCGAATTTTATTGGATTAACATCGAGGATGCCGAAAACACATTTCTTACTTGATAAATCTCTTGTATTTTTTTCCCCAGGTTAACTGTCGCCTTTTTTAGATATTTCTTATTAGGTAGCTTTTCCAATTAGTATTCTGAAATAATAATATGAGGAAACCGGACTGTAAAAGCAAAGTTAAAATATGCACTGTGGAAGTATTATAGAATTTATAGAATTATTTCTAAGGGTTGATAGTAACGGGGTTAAAACTCCGAAGAAGATGCATATACTTGCCTCTAGCTCATCATCAAGCATTTCTTAAAACTGTAGAGGATAGCGTGGTCATTTGAAAAGCTCAAGTGCCATCCAGAATGACTGACTGTACCTGACTGAGAAAGCTATTACTCTGATGTATCACTTGTAGAGAAATAAAATTCTTACCATTTCATTTTGTGAAAAATAGATTTGAACCAGGATGTAGAAATAAGCTTTGCCTTCTAGGTGGGCCTTTAACATGTGCAAAAAATTTTTTTTCCTACAGTCTGGCCTGCAGACTAATATTGGCTTTTATTTCATTTTCTGTCTTTTCTCGAAAATGAAATTTTAAGAACAGTTTTGAATTTTGTTTCTTGAACCTGGAGAATTCCACCCCTCACGTTGTGGGGCCAGGATCAGAAGCTCGGGAAGGACACTGAGCAATGGCTGAAGGCCTAGGAAGAACAAAAGCCACAGAGACAGAGGGCTTCCCAAAATAAGAATTCCTCAGTAATGATAAAGGCTGCAGGGAAGTCAGGTAAGAAATGAACAACAGACTGTTAAGTGGATTTTTCAACAAAGGTGTTATTAGTAAATTTGGCAGGAGTGAATTCCTGGAGTTCCTGGAATTAGAGGTTAAATTGAAGTGGGTTGAAACGTGAGTAGGATTATCAAGATCTGTTAGTACCTCATGGCAAACCAAGGCATTTGTGCATACCCTTGTTAAAAGCACTCTAAGGGATGACGGTAATGACGATGGTGATGATGACATTTGCCATTTCTTGTAGTCAGACACTACAGTAAGCACTTTGTATATTATCTCTCACAACCTTCAAAATTCCCATTTTACATATAAATGAGACATTAATAGGTTAACTCACTCTAGTCTCATCCGCTTTCCCCCTTTGCTGCCTGCCTTTCTTCCTTCCTTCCTTTCTTCCTTTTTACCTTCTTTCCTTCCTATTATCTCCAGCAAACATTTATTTCTTCTTAGATTCTAGATATTTTGCTATATGCAAGAAATACAACAGTGACTAAGACACTCTTAGCATACATAGTAGACATGAGAAGTAATGGCAGTCTATTCTTTGCTTCCTGAACAAAAAGCCTTTTCTTGTTTACTTTCAATTTCTCTAACCCATCATTTTCTCCATATCAAACCACCTTCATTTGCTAGGGGGAGTTGCACAGAAGGCTATTCTTACGTCTTTGCTCCCCCTCTTACACACCAGGATTTTGCATAGTAGCATCTACTCCCACATGTTTCATTGCCTTGGATGGTCCTAGAGTTAGCATGTATTTATACTTTTCCACAAAACCACTGTGTTTAATGTACAGGGCCTTGGGGTGTCTCTGATTAGAACACACCCAGGGGCACCTGGGTGCCTCATCGGTTAAGCATCTGACTTTGGTTTGGGTCATGCTCTCGGGGTCCTAGGATTGCATGCCCCCTTAATCAGGCTCCCCATTCAGTGGGGTGTCTGCTTTCCCTCTGCCTCTGCCCCTCCACCCACTCATGCTCAATTCTCTCTCTCTCTGTCAAATAAATAAACAAAATCTTAAAAAAGAACAAAAAAGAAAGCATCCAGATGGAAGTGGTGAAGACTAAGGTTTTTGTAATTCTCCCTCTGGACTGGTTCTTCTAACATCCCAGCCTAGAAACTTCAAAAATTTATTTAAATATGACTACCCTTAATTTGTGAAACTTTTTTTTTTAAAGATTTATTTATTTATTTGACAGAGAGAGAGAGAGAGCAAGCACATAAGCAGGGGGAGTGACAGGCAGAGGGAGAGGGAGAAGCAGGCTCCCTGCAGAGCTGGGAGCCCAGTGCGGGGCTTGATCCCAGGACCCTGGCATCATGACCCAAGAAAAAGGCAGACGCTTAACCACCTGAGCCACCCAAGCGCCCCTTGTGAAATCTGTTCTTAAGTCTCCTTACTTTCTTCTGTATATTTCTCCCATATTTATCTTTTCTGTCACGAGCAGCCCCCACCAGATATCCAAGTGTTGCAAATGCCTCGTTGCCGTCTGTCCTGCTTCCCACGTGCAGCCCTCCCTTCTAGACTCGCCATGGCTGCCAGTGAGCCCTGCTCTGTACATGACTTTAGACACAGCTCTTCCCTCTCAAAACAGACCACAGGGGAAGACCCTCTGGGCAGATTACACTAAGACTGATCTCTTCCTTCAAAGGTCCAAAGTGAGCCCCAAATAACTGTTTTATAAGCTGTTGTTTCACTCTAGCCATATTTCCGAGTGTTCTATACCCCATTGACTACATCTCTGATTTTACATAGAAACCTTAGAAAGTTATAACCAAGCACCACTTTTTGTGTATTGAATGATGGCAGAATATGCTTGTGTTACCTTTGAAATTCTGCCATCAGCACACGAAAGACTGTGTTTTCAGGAACTTCCCAGGCAGGAGACTTTTTGCTCCCTCCTCCCTGCATGCTGTGACTTTGAATATAGCCCTCTTGCAGCACCTTTGCAATTTTATGCAAATAACCGAGGAAGGCTTCAAATTTGCCTGTTTTGGAAAATATTCATCGATCTCTTAATAGACAAATTGGCAAAGGTTTTTAATGACATTTTTGGGAAAATATTTCTGCTAAAATTATATCCATTGATTTGCTCCCACCCAGTCAGGTATTGAAATCAGAGGAATTTTCTTCAGATTTAATAAAATGTACACTGATTTTAATATATCTATTATAGTTCTCCTAGATATGCCAATAAATTTTCAATATTAAAATGCCTCAAGGGGTTTTTTAATCATTATTTCTGATACTGTATTTTAAAGTCTTGTTCCCAGTTTCCTAAGATCAAGAGAACTTGAAGTTTATCTCAAAATAATGATATATTTTCCAGGGGTACCTGGGTGGCTCAGTGGGTTAAGCTTCTGCCTTCGGCTCAGGTCATAATCTCGGGGTCCTGGGATCGAGCCCCGCATCGGGCTCTCTGCTTAGCAGGGAGCCTGCTTCCCTCTCTCTCTGCCTGCCTCTCTGCATACTTGTGATCTCTGTCAAATAAATAAATAAAATCTTTTAAAAAAATAATGATATATTTTCCATTGTCTCTATTTTTAATTCCTTGATCCTACTATTTGATTTCAACACTCTATTGATCTTTTGCTGCCTTCATTCTTGGTTTCTGTAAGTTCACTTTTTTCATACTGGTTTTTGTCTGAAAGGCATAGCTTAGGAAGATCCTAGATTTATAGCAAAGAATGAGTAAAGGGTGGGGCGCCTGGGTGGCTCAGTGGGTTAAAGCCTCTGCCTTCAGCTCAGGTCATGATCCCAGGGTCCAGGGATTGAGCCCTGCATCGGGCTCTCTGCTCAGCATGGAGCCTGCTTCCCTCTCTCTCTCTCTGCCTGCCTCTCTGCCTACTTGTGATATCTGTCAAATAAATAAAATCTTAAAAAAAAAAAAAAGAACGAGCAAAGGGTTACAGAGAGAAATTTGTGAGTGAGAAAAGATGGTGAATCCATGTAAATTATGGGACAAAGACTAACTATATATGGTTCATTTGAGTATTTTTTTTTCAGAAATTGAGTTTTAAACAAAACTATACCATGAATAGTCCACCTACACTGAACTACCAAGCCACATGTTTGATTTAAACCAAATAAGACCACACAAGCAAATGTCTCAGGCAAAATAATTAGACTAGTCTGTGAACTTGTGCCAGAGAAAATCGTTTCTTCAAAAAATTGGATGCTTAAAAAAAAAAAAATTGGATGCTTGAGTATCAAGCTCAAACCTCACCTCATTATAATCATTTAATTTTACATTATAATTTACATTTTTTGTTTTCTTTCCATATTATTTTATTTCGGTGAGATTTTGGAAAGCTCTGAATCCAAAATTAGGAAGAATCTTTGTTTTAGACTGTACCAACAACATAAAATTATTGTACTCTAAACTGGTTAATTCAGAAATTAAAGATACACAAATACAAAACATGAAAATGTAAAAAAAAACAACTGAATAAATCTAATTCTTTCATAAAAGAGGAATAGATTACCCAAGATAGTAAAATTATCTTGGAATATAATTCTTTTTTTTTTTAATGTCTCCTCAATCACTTATACTGTTCACCCAAATGTAAACCAACAGGGAAACAAATCCTGTGTTAGAATGGCATTTATTCACAAAGCCATTTGAAGAGTTAAAAACATTGCTCACGTATGTGTTGACTGTAGGAATGGAAAGTAGTTAGACAGACAGACATGGAACATGAAAGATGGGAGGACAGAAAGATAGGTGGAAAAGACAGTAGATAGAAAAATTGAACGAGGGATGGCAAGAGGAAAGGGGGACAGAAGAGTTGGAATGAAGAGAAACAAACCAAGAAAGACAAAGAATTAGAAGAGTAGGTTGCCGAGTGTGTGTGTGCGCACACTATCCATACCCTGTGTTGGCAGTTTAAGTGACAATATTTGGGACACCAGTAAATATAGCATTAACAACATAAAAATCTCTTTAAATTGAATCTTCAAAGTAACTAACCATCAGTTTGAAACAACAGACTTTGTGAGCCAGTACTTTGTTGTCATCTGGATGTAATAAATATGCATTTTATTATAGAATTCTTTTTTATTAAAATATTTATTCCACCTCTTTTTATAATAGTAAAAGACAAGAAAGAACCAAGTGTCTTAGAAGTGGATATGCCATAAGTGTGGTATATCCACACATTGGAATAATGTGAAGCCATTAAAGTGAAGTTGTATGTCGGTCTGGAAGGATACACCAAAATATTAATAGTGGTCATTTCTTGATGGTGACTTTACAAGCAATTTAAATTTTCTTTTTATTTATGTTTTCTGAAATGGTTTTATTGAACATGTTATTTATGTAACCAAATCATTTTAAATTGATTTATAGATGTTTAAGGTAAAGAGAGGTAAGTCAGAGAAGGATTTTGCAAAGAAATTTTAAAGGGCCAGTGAATTTGTGGCTTCTGCTTTTTGGATCACAAAACAGACCACCTGGCATAGAAGCAGCTCAGAGCTGACACAACCAATTCAACTGAAACTTTTGTTTTATCATCCTCTGGATGAATTCCTCCACCCCAGACCAAGGCGAGCGAAGGCTTTTTATGGCTTGAGTTTAGCTTGTGGGTCTTCCATAGTCCTTTCCTCCTCTGGCTTGATTGTTGTCAGGTCTCCCATTCAGCCTTCCTGTCCTCTCTGCTGAGCAACTGCTGGGTATATTGAAACCTCACTCTGCCCACGGCCCAGTGCTTCAAGCTGGTCCTGTTTCTAGGAGGAATTTATGGAAACACAGACTTGCTCTATGTTTGGGGTTTGCAGTAATCAATCATGTTAGGACTTGGAATAACCAAGAAGCGCCTGGCATCTATGGTCATCTTCTTGGTTACAGTTAGGTGTCATCTTGCCAGTTGCTAAGGCTGAGAGGGAGAAGGTGGGAGGCTGAAGGGCGTTTCTCTCACGTGCTCACATTCAGTCTGTCATGTGCCCATCCGCCTTTTCACTGGCCTGTCAACTGTAGGATTTGCTTGTGGGAGTTTCTGAGTAATTTGTTTGAAAGAAGAAGTATAATCACATGGCACCATATCAGAGTGAATGCCAGCTGCGTATAGGGGTTGGCTATCAAATGGATATTTTGTATGGTCCCTCTGAAAACATATTTTAGGCAAAATTTGGTGCCCTGGGGAGCAACCTAGTGGATGGCCATTGGTGAAAAGTAATTCAGTGTTTGCAAAATCCCTAGAAGTCATTATTTCTGCATTCACCAAGAAGACTGTGGCTGTTCTAACACTGATTTGGCTTAAATGTACTTCTGTGTTTATCTTGTCAGCTTAAAGAAATGTAAAACATTCACCTTTTCAGAATCTAAAGGTTACTCCCTAATGCCATAGGGAATTTGAAAGCACTGAATTGTCTTAAATTTTTTGCTTATTCTTTGAAAGATTAGCTTTAAAATAATTGTGTACAGCATGGCTAAAACACATTTTAGTAAGAGAAAATATATATGTGAAAATAAAGTGTTCAATTAAGTTTTATGGGATTCATTGCACACTTAATTAAAGTAATCTTTATCTCTACTGCTCACAGTGCTCACTTAACAGGAAAATAGAGGGATATTAAATTAGTGGAATATGTCTCATATCAGTATATTTTACAAAATGTATAAGTCTGAAGTAATTGAAAATACCTTAGCTCTTAAGAGGTTTTAAATTTCGGCCTTTGCATTTATAATTAATTTAGAGACTTCATTTTTAGAACCCTCATAGATGTGACTAAAAAGGGAAATGAGCCATAGCTGTTAATACTACCCATTGCTCAGGACTATCTGTTCATGGCAGTTTATGCAAAATGCAACTAGGTAACCACAAGAAGAACGGATTCTGCAACTAATTGGTTTTTCCCATCTGCAGGTTATAATGCAACTTCTGATGAAATGCTTTATATTGATCAAGGTCAAAAATTGCCTTGCCATATCACAAGGATTTTAATTATCAATCTGGTGCATATATTTATAGCATGGCAGATTGGTAGAAGTGGAAAACAGTTTCTAGTTTTACTTATGAAATATAAGAATATTCTTAATACCATTTCATTATGTAAAAATGCATAGTTTGCATTCTCGTTTATCAAACTGGATATCTCTAATCAACCAATAGTTTCTAAGTTAAAAACAGTATTAGAACTTCAATTGCTCTTATATTTGAATTTTTACATTTTTTTCCATCTGAATACAGAAAACCAGAAAAAAGAATGAATCATTGACCACCAGTTTCTTTTCTATTTCTCAGAAAAACAAACATAAAAACACTGACAAAATAAACAGATTGCTGTCCAAGACAGAGATAAATACAAATATATGTGTATGTGTTTAGTTATATATTCTGAACAGAAGATGAACCTTTTACCTTTATTATTACTCAGTTGTTACTCATGTAAGATGGAAAATGGAAAAGGAGATGTATATAGATATATCTATGTATATACACACATGTACTATATTGCATCTATACACACATACATATAAAAATACATATATGGAAAGGCACATAATCTTTGGAATAAAATGGCATTCATAAAACTGTGCTTCCCAGTCATTTTGACATAAGTAGCAATTAGTGACTTTGCTTTCTGATAGCCCTTCATGCCTGTTTCATTGAAAACATTAGTACATCGGGGCACCTGGGTGGCTCAGTCAGTTAGGGGTCTACCTTGAGCTCAAGTTCATGACCCCGGGGTCCTGGGATTGAGCCCCACTTCAGGTTCCCTGCTCAGTGGGGAGTCTGCTTCTCTTTATGCCTCTCCCTACTGTAGTCTCTCTCTTTTTGTCTCAAATAAATAAATAAATCTTAAAAAATAAAATAAAATACTAGTACATCAGTGGTTTTGAGAAGACCATAAGATGTTTGATTCAGCTTTATTCTTTAAAAACTATGTAAGTTATAAATTTAACATTGCGCAATGTGAAACTATTCAAGTTAGTTTACTTTAAAAAAGTGATTATTTTTTACCTTGATTGGTTGTTGAGAGGATTAAATGAGATAGTATATAAAACATCTAGCATATTATCTGATACCTCTGTAGAGTCTGTACAGTGTTGGTCTTTTCTCTCCCCCCTTTTTTATATTATTAAAAGAACATGAACTGTTGTGTTTTAAAGGCATCTCATGTGTCCAGAAGTCTGCTAAATATTTTCAGTGCATATATACCACATAATCCTTATAATAACCCAAGAAGTATACATTATGATTGCAGTTTTGTAGATAATGAAATAGATTTCTGTGAAGTATCTTGCTCAGGGGTCAATCAGCTAGTGAACGGTGGAGTCTGGATTTGAACCTAGGAGAATCCAACTTCTTAATTTGATTCTGGAAATGAGAAAGCTTATTCCTAAAGCAACCTCTGGGCAACATGGCAAGGGACCAAGTTCGAAGGACCTAAGACACTTTGGGAGGGAGGATTGTGTTAGATGCCATGGGAGCCAACCACTTGCCAGTTGCTTTCAGGAACGAATTTGTTAACACTTAAAGAGGGGCAGGGCTAGTAGTTGAAAGGGGTTCTTCCAGAAGACCCCAGACACAATGAACTGAGAGGAAAGAGATGGTGCCTATTGCTGTTCACATGAGTCCTGGGAGCTGCTCAGAAAGACCGTAATCTTAAAATTCGAGACATGTAAGTTCCAAGGAAAGTTTTGCTTTAACTGGTAGATTATTTCTAAATTTTTGTCTCCTGCAAATGTGTTCATGCTCACACTGGTTGGTATCTGCCGTAGGAAAAGGTAAACCACCGCCTTTTTTAGAGCACTGCCCAAAGGTGATTCAGAAAGCAAATGGCCCATTGTAGTGTTGTAAGCATTTGTCCACATCATACCCTCTGCCAGGCTCCCTTCCCATCTCTTCCTGTGAATGTCTCATCTTTAAAACACAGTGTGAATATACCATCTTTCTGGAAGATGTCTCTGGCCTGCTTACATCCCTACCTCCATCATCCTCTCTTCTCTGAGACCTCTATGGTTTGTATGCCTTTCTTTTGGTTAACACATTGTACTATAATTCCTTTCCACAAGTCTTTGTGCTAGCATATAGTAGATGTTCAGAAAAAGGTTTGGTGAATGTTGATATACTATGAAATCCTTGGAAAAAAGAGACTAAGGCTTGGTACTCTCACTTTTAGCAATGCCTGCACCATGCTTGAGAGTATATGCTCAGGAATTGTTTTTTAAGTAAACAAATGAATGCTGATTGTGACAGGCCCTGAGAAGTACCACTCCCTCCAGTTTATTGGAGATAGAAGGCTTCTTAAACAGAACTAGAGTTGCCATTTTAAAAGGTTATTTAAGGGCGATGGGGAATAGAATGGCAGTGACCAGGGGCTGTGGGGGTAGGGAGGGAATTGGGAAGATGTTGGTCAGGGGTACGAAGTTTCAGTCATAACTTACTCAGTTATGAATAAGTTCTGCAGTTCACAATGCACAACAGTGTGACTACCGTCAAGAATATTGTATATTCAAAATTTGCTAAGAAGATAGATTTTGTGTTATCATCACAAAAAGGTACAAGAAAGAAAAATATGATAACTGTGTGGGGTGAGGAATATGTTAATTAGTTTCATTATAATGAATTTATATATAAAAATCATCAATTTGTACACCTTAACTATATATCATTTTAATTGTCAATTATACCTCAATAAAGCTGGGGAAAGATAATCTTTGAAGGAGCTGAAAAATGGACCTTGTCCCAGGATTAATAAAGCAGCACAAACTTGTAGGAAGCCTCAAAGTTCAGCAGAAGCTGAGCTAACAACAAATGTCATGTCATCAAAAACAATAACAAAATATCTCGTTTTTATTATGTATGGAGACCCCACATCACTATGTTGGGCAGTTAGAGAGCAAAACTCTCTGAGCCTTGGATTATTGCATCTTTTCCTTTAAGGAGAATTGTCTTCCAAGAGGAAAGACTAGGAGAAAAGTGTATCATGCAGAAGAAATTAAAACTCAAGTTGTCCAAGTGAGTCTGTTAGTCTCAGGTTTCCAAAGATGGCCTGACACCTTTAATAATATATCTAATGGGTCTCTTTAAAGGAGTTCAAACTTCCAGACCCAGATGCTAGAAATCATTAAAATGGAGGAAAATATGAATATATTACTATTTCCTAAGAGAACAAATGGGCAGGTTTTATATGTGACAAGTAAGTAAACATTATCAAATTTTCAGGAGAAAAAACAAAAAACTAAATTATTTTAAGCACTTACCAAAGAATGCGGGGATTCTTAGGAGCCAGAAGGACATCGCTAAAAATTAGCGATGCTAACCAAGCTAACAATTTTTTTTTTTTTGGTAGAACCACTAGATTATGGCAAGAGAATACTAATAATACCAGTTTTGTTAAATTAACAGCTATGTGCCAGACGCTATGCTCAGCATAATATGTTTTCGTTTTCATTAAGATGGTAACATAATCTCATAGGACATCTTTTTGTGTGACGTAGAGAAACGGGTTAAATAATAGTCAGATTTAAAACTAGTTGAAAAAATTGACCTAAAGAGACTTGATAGTCTAGAGTGAAATGTTCTTTTGCTATCCACATTGTCATATTGCATTAATGTTAAAAGCAAGGTATACAGAGCAGGGAATTGGAACTAATCGGATAAAATGACAGAATCAGTATTTCCTAACTATTCAGTGTGAAGCTAGTAAGAAATCAGTATTTTAACAGATCAATATAGATTTCTGAATTCAGTTATTTAAAATCAATATAAATTTCTGAATTCAGAGTTATTTAAAAATTTATTTTTTTAAATTAATTTTTGGTTTGGGGAAGAGTTTTAAGTTTGTGGGAAAATTACCAGAATGCACAGAGTTCCATATACCTACCTCACAGCCACCACCCCCCCCCCCCAACCAGTACACAGTTTCTTTTAATAACATCTTGGGATAGTGTGGTACGTTTGTTACAATTAATGAACTGATGGTTTTACATTGTTACTAATGAAAATCCCTAGTTTACATTAGGGCTCACTCTTTGTGTTGCATAGAACTATACATAATAGTAGTTAATGTGCCCCACTAATGAATGCATAATCCCATGTATCTACCATTACAGTATAATTCAGATTAGTTTCACTGCCCTAAAAATCCCCTCTCCACCTATTCATCCCTTCTCCCTAGCAACCACTGATCTTTTCACTGTCTCTATAGTTTTGCCTTTTCCAGAATGTCATTTTATTTGGGAGTCATACAGTATGCAGCAGCCTTCTCAGGTTGTCATAGTGGTGTGTGTTCCTTTATATCTCTTTGTGGCCTGATGATTAATTTCTTTTTATTTATGAATAATGTTCAATTCCAGTTTGGTGGAATTATGAATGCAGCTGCTATAAACATTCGTGTGCAGGTTTTTGTGTAGACATAAGTTTTCAACTCATTTGAGTAAATACTTAGGAGTATGATTGCTACTTAGGAGTATGATTGCTGGGCTGAATGATAATACTGTGTTCAACTTTGTATGACACTGCCAGCTTGTTTCCCAAAGTGTCTGTACAATTTTCAATGAGTGGGTTTTTGTCACTCCACATCCTTATCAGCCGTTGATGTCAGTATTCTGGATTTCAACCATTCTAATAGATGTATAGTAGCACTGATACCAGGTTTTTAAAATTAGTTTCACGTGTAGAGAAGGCAGGTGACTTGCTTAAGAAATGGTTCAAATAAGGGCGCCTGGGTGGCTCAGTCAGTTAAGCGTCTGCCTTCAGCTCAGGTCATGATCCCAGGGTCAAGGATGGAGTCCCACGTAGAGCTCTCTACTCAGCCGGGAGCCTGCTTCTCCCTCTACCTCTGTCCCTCTCCTTCTGTCCCTCCCCCTGCTCGTGCGTGCTCTCTCTCTTTCTCTCTCTCTCTCCATCAAATAAATAAATAAAATCTTAAAAAAAAAAAGGAAATGGTTCAAATAGAAAAATATATATATATTCTTGGTGGATAATGTGGATCATAAAGTCAATAGAGAACGTTATGCATATGCTAAAAACAAATAAATACGTTGCATGTTGTTGAGATATATTAATTGTGCCTGTTCGTGTGAAGTAATAGTCCCATTATGCCCCCGTTGGTCAGGACAGATGTTGGGATGCAGAGTGTGGTGGACAAGTCAGTTTGGGGCACATGGTACATTAATAGCTTGGACATGTTCTTCTGGATGCAGGTATGTCAGTCAAGAGGTGAAAGAAAAGAGCAGAAGAAGAAGAATAACCAAACTCTTATTAAAATATTTGAACAACTGGGGTGCCTGGGTGGCTCAGTGGGTTAAAGCCTCTGCCTTTGACTCAGGTCATGATCCCAGGATCCTGGGATCAAGCCCCATATCGGCGGGCTCTCTGCTCAGCAGGGTTCCTGCTTCTTCCTCTCTCTCTGCCTGCCTCTCTGCCTACCTGCGACCTCTGTCAAATAAGTAAAATCTTTTAAAAAGAAATTTGAACAAATGTCATGCTAAAGGAATTGTATTTTTGTGAGTTTCCAGATTAAAAAAAAAAAGCTTCCCCATTCTCAAATATAAAATGGGGATAATTTCACTGGTCCCTAAAGAGGTTTTGGTAGGTTAAATGAGACAATGTCTATAAAGGGTTTAGCATATTGCCTGACCCATGGTAAGTGTTCATCACTGCACTGAATACTCAGCGCCGATCCAGATACGGACGTCAGGAGCGAGATCTTGGCTGGGAAACCTGTGAGTTATGTTTGAAGTGAAATAGTATTTGGGCCAGTTGACTAGCTCACAGATTGCATTTAGAGCAGAAGAGAAGAGGACCCAGACAGTGTCTCAAAAAAAACAGGAGGAAGAGTAACTAGCCAAGGACATTATTGCAAGAAAGAAATGAACAGATACAGAGCTTTTGTGGTTCTTGGCTTCAGGTATGTATGTGAAGCCAAGAGCCTGGGGAAACAGTGATTTCTTTATACCGATTTGCTTCCAATGCTTTCTTTCCTTTTATCGCTGAAGAAAGAGTCCCCCTTAAAATAGTCGATCATTAGTAATATTGTATGGCATCAATGCAGTCTTTCATTTTCTCCATCTGTGTATTTGCATTGCTGCTGACCCCCCCAGTACCTGGGTACTTATCTGCTGCACTTGTAAGAAAAGATTTGCATGTGTTCGTTAAGCAAAGGAGATGCAGATTTAAGTCTAGATGTGGTAGTCAGGAGAACTCTGATGTTGTAAGATTACCCATTCAAAACTAAAGTTAAAAAACCTTAGAGAATATCAAAGACAGAGGCAAGAGGTTATAAACCAGCTTATGGTAAACGTGACATTTTTATATTACAAGTAAAAATAATTTTTAAAAATGATTTCTTTAGCTTTTATATTAAAAACAAATATGATTTTTGTAAAAGAAACCCAGCCAGACATTGATATGCAATGGAGTAAAATGACCTTGTTTTCAAAAATTTAAAAATATGCTAATAAGCAATAACAAACATTTACATTCGAGTGTTCACATTGGATTTATATTATTTGGGGTTAATCTTTGGTAATTTTAGTATTAATTTAAAAGTCATTTTCAAATTACTGACACTTTTATACTGTTTTTCTGGTACGTGGTACTCTGGCATATGTGTTTAAATTTTTCTCCATGTTTCATAAAAGAATGGTTTTTTTCCTTGTTCTGCATACAGTTAAAATCTTCAATGAAAGAATAGATCTTCCTCACTAAAATTAATCAGACAACTATGTATTTGATGTTTTTCCAGAAAAAAAATCCATTTTTATATTTTGGCACTATGGGTTTCATATTTTCAATTACTTATTTTGAGGACTATTCAAAATCATTAGCACACAGGTAGTACACTGTTTTAATCCCTGAGATAAACAAAAATAACAACAAAAATCATAAGCCTAATTTCAATACCTTAACGATACTGTATTCATACTATGTTCTACAGTGTTCAAAGCTCTAAAGATAGATGCAACTCTTACCATCAAAATCATGGCAATTATTCAAAATCAGAGAGACAGTGCCACTTCCTGGTGGCAGATGTGGGCATTGGAATCAGATAGAACCGGATTCACATCCTGATTCTCCAAATTGGTGTGTGAGTTTGAGCATTACTTAACCTTCTAAATCTCAGTTTCTTCTCATAGAGTTGCTGTTAAATAGTAGACAAGATAGTCCACGTTCCACACATTCTACTCTCAGCTCAGTGCCTGGCACAGATCAATGCTAAACAGTGTTAGTTTTCATGATCATCCTCAACAACATCAACAGCTTATAAAGATATTGTTATATCAGTAACCCTGAAGATTCAACCAGATCTATCTCCTTAGAAATGAAGCACATTTCTTAAGTTAAGATCCTGTGATAGATGTGACTCTTCATTAATTATGCAAAGCATATATTTTTAATTTTTTGAAGTAATCTCTGTGTTCAGAATGGTACTCAAACTCATGACCCCGAGATCAGGAGTTGCATGCTCTACCCACTGAGCCAGTCAGGAACTCCCAAAATATTTTTAAATGCCCTCTATTTCCCAAGCATATATCCTAAGGCTACATTCATTATTCTAATAACAGTGCTCCCCAGCAAAAGGCTAAATAATGTGGGGAAATTCTGCAACACACCCCCTTGATGATTCACGATGTGAGTTAGTGTATCAGAAGCCCTGGTTCAGGAAAGAGACTTTACCATCAGCATCACCAAGAGTACTGCACTTATACACTACAGATTCTATGCCAGATTGTTCTGAGCTTTTTACATAGAAATTCATGTAATCCTCACAACAAGCCTATAAGGCAGATACTGTATCATGCCCATTTTACAGATCAGGAAACAGGTAGGTTATAGCATACCCAAGATCCCTCAAGTGCTTACGAGGCAAACTCAGGATTAGAATCCATACAGGCAGGATAGGAGCTGCTTTCCTAACACTCCACATATTACCTCTGTCATCCTCACAGGACTCTTTGGGATTAAGAAGTTCCATGCCCAAGGCCCACCTTGGAAAACTGTAAACTCCTTTGGAGAGTGACACTACATCCTTTTAATATACTTGATAAATGTTTAAGTCAGTTCTAAAACAATTTCCTTTTTATTTTTCCTTTGCATTTTAAACATTAAAAGGAATCCCTTCATTCTCATGCCATATTAGAAATGTATGTTCTTTAGGCCAGTAAACTCCTCAGAACATTTCTGAAGACCGTGACCAATGCATGTAGAAATGCTTTTAGAAATGACCTTGATGTCAACCTTTCGCTACTACTACTCACCACTGAAATAATTACTCTTTGTCTTTCGCTTATTTGTCATACTTTATCACTATGTGAAAATCCTATCACTATTAATCAAGGTACAACAATCAGAGCAGGAAGCCCCAGGCCCCCCTACTCATCTCACTATTGCCTGTACCAGACAGGTGGTGAATGAATGAATAAATGAATGAATAGATGGATGGACAGCCACCCATGGCAGAAAACACAGTAGATGGGAAGTTAGGGTGACCTTGGTTCTAGTCCCAGCTGCATTACTAATCACTTTGCCACCTCGTGGAAGTTACTCCCCTTTCAACTCTATTTGCCACCTGTGCCAACAAAAGTGACAAAAAGTGCAAGAAAAAAAAAGTAAGTGGAGAAAATGAAAAATGTTCCTGTCACCTTTAAGTTAATAAAGAACTGTTTTAATCACACAGATACAATCTAAGAATGTTACTTTTTAAACTCATAGAGCCCCAACATCCTGTCTGAAAAACACTTTCATCACAATGAAGCATGTGCTTTCTGCATGCTGTATCCAACTTAGTCATCTTATTAATGAAAGCAAAATTAGAGAACATTTATTTGAGTTGATTAAATTATTCCTAAATGGGGCAATTTCAGGATATGATTAACTTTCCATCTTTTATATTTCTAACTAGACATTCCTTTCCCCCTGATTCTGCCCTGAGGGTACATAAAGGTTATAAATAAAATAATATTTCCTAAAATGTTTTGCATTTTAATGAATTCCCAAAATTGAATTACCACAAAGACTTTAGTATTGTTTAAATCATACGAATATTATGCATCGGTATTTTATATTATTCATGAAAATGCAGTCCTCATACTAGTACAATTTGATAATACAGGAGAAGCAAATAAAAAGATACTGTGAAGAGGTTATGAAGAAAGTCACAGAAAAGTTGAAATTAGGGGATAATTTCACATTCTTCCAAAAGAAAAATTTCTATTAATTTCTCTGAAGAATACATTTTGGAATGAATTAGATATGTTCAAGATTATTCAAGAAATGTATGAAGATTCATTTTGTGTAGCTATGATAAGCATAATCCTCCAATTCAGTGTTACTGTGACAGATTTTAAGTGTGAAGCAGATGTGGTTTTAGATTAAATAAAATCACAAGTGAAAAAGTTACTTTTAATTCTCTTCTGATTACCTGGTTATACCACGTTTCAAGTATAAAAATGTATTTTCTTGATAATATGCTATATATATACCAATATATACCAATGGCTGTTTTTAACAAGTGGATCCCTTCACTTAAATGCATTATGAGGAATGTATATTCCTTAGGTGAATAAGCTCCTGGAACAATTTCTGAAGTCACATATATTTGGATATGAAGAACAGGAAGGTCACAAAAAATAGGTACTTATTAAATCAATATGTAACACTTGGAACTTTTCTAAGGCACTAAGCTAACTAAAAGTTACTTTTCCAAGTAACTAATTTCAGAGAGGTCCTACTCAGAACTTTCTGAAGATAGTGGGATCTAGTCAAAATTGAATGAGATTGTTGTATCTCCGTTCTATTTCTGATTCTTGTGGTTTTCTATTTATGTTAAGGCGTACTGTTTTTCATTGTATGAAGTGGCACCAAGTTTCTAGTTTATATTTTATAAGCTTAATGGTGCATCAATTTAAGGAAAAATATTAAGGAAACAAAAGCACTGATGGCACACAGCCAAAAATTCTGGCAGTGATGTATAAATGATCAAAGTTTGGTAACTATTGTTCTTTTCTAAATCCCTATGTATGTCTCCATAGTTGCATCTCAGTATCATTAGCCATGGAAGCAGTTTGCCAATGAGAGTTATGGGAAGAAGGGCCAGGGTAGCAGAATGAAATCACAGAACTGTGAAAAGGGTTAAAAGACAAGATGTATGTCTAATATCTTCTAGTTCTCCACAGAGCTGAAGGCCTGTTGAAAAGTTGTTTCATGCCCTTTGACCTTTACAGCTGACCCTTGAACAACACCAGGATTATAGGTGCTGACCCACTCCCTGCCCCACACAGTCAAAAATCCATGTATAACTTTTAACTCCCCAAAAACTTACCTACTATTAGTATACTGTGACCGGAAGCCTCACCAATAATATGAGCAGTTGATTAACATGTATTTTGTATATTATTATATACTGTATTCTTAACATAAAGTAAACTAGAGGGGAAAAAATGTTACCAAGAAAATCATAAGGGAAATAAAATACATTTACAGTATTGTCCTGTGTTTATCAGAAAAGATCCATGTGTAAGTGGACCCAAAAAGTTCCAACCCGTGTTGTTCAAGAGTCCCCTGTATATTTACCTACTGAACCACTCACACTGTTAAATGGCATGGTCAAAGATGTTATTCTGCAAGAAACTGTGTGTTATTTCTTAGAATCACTGACTCTTTGATAAAGCTGTCTTTAGGTATCTTGTCCTAACTTCTCCCATGTCTAATTCTAACATTGTATGTGGTTAGCAGTTTGCTAGCAAAGGTGAGTATGGGTATCTATTTGTGTTTTACTATGTACATATAAACATAGACAAAAATATATACACACACATACACGCATTTAAATTGTCCTTTGAAATATGAAGCATGGAACTAACATAACACACTGTCTCATTTGGAAGACCAGTTTTTATGCTGGAACAGAGAAGTGTCTAAAATGTCACCCTGTTTTGGAAAGCTACATCAGACTCTTTCATGATCTATTTGAATGTGAGTGTGTGTGTGAGAGTGTTAGCCATGGAATTTAGGGTGGTTTATTAAGTTTAGATTTGGTACATCCTTTTTTTTTTTTTTTTAAGAGAGTTGGGCGGGGTTGGGGGCAGAAAGACAGGGAGAGAGAATCTTAAGCAGGCTCCTCGCCCAGCACAGAGCCCCAACATGGGGCTCAGTCTCACGACCCTGAAATCATTAACCTGAGCCAAAATCAAAAGTCTGATGCTCAACCGACTGAGCCACCAGGCACCCCTAGACTTGGTACGTTCTTACTCAAAGTGGCTCATTTTCCAGATGCCTATTAGTAAATCACATTGACTAACTGCATTCCTTCAGCTAACATGTATCAGTGTTGTAAACACCAAATATTGTCCTATGTTTGAATATATAGATAATCTCTCTCTAGAGAGTGCTGCAGTCTTTCCAGAATCATTCTGATGACAAATCCGTTGTAACTGATGAACTGTCATCCACATAGGAAAATCAAAATGACAAGATTCTTTTGAGAGACTGCCAACCATTCTTCCTGTAAAAGGGTCACAGTTGATTGGTTCGACCTGAAGGTAGGTATAAGAGTCACAACTTAGATAGGTTTTGTAACTCTTCTGCTGATCAGTATATAGTTACAGCCTGGTTGTTTCATGCTTATGAGCATAATTGGGACACCTAAAATAAGATGAAATTGCTGAAGCTTTATTTCAAGTGTGAACTCTGGGAAAACTAAAAACTGAGCATTTCTAGTTCATGTGTGAGTATATAATGAGCCTTTGCTAAAGTGACATTTCATAAGGAGTGCTGCTTTGGTTGCCCACTTTGAGCATCAGAACTTTACTGCAGGACCCATCTGGCACAGGTCTTAATTGGTAACAAAATCTGGAAGCATTCTTTCCTTGGTGCTTTATGAAGACAACAAAAAGATGAGATGATGAAGTATCTATTTTGCTTTGAGGTAACTTATAATTATTTATATCAATAATTTGCTGGTGTGTAGGTCCCGTTCCTTTTCTTGAGGAACCAGTGAAACTCTTAGCTCAGACTCTCTTCAGTTCAGAATTCTCATTTTTATATGTTCATCCTGGATCTGTTGATTCTTTCTGAGAATTCCACATCATATTTATCCCAGATGAAATTAGTCAATTCCCTCATAGAAAATTTTAAACATTTAAAAAATCCACTGTCGAGAGCATCTGCTTAAGTATAACTAAAAATATTTTTACTCCGCTCTCCTCCCCTAAATTCCATTTAAAATCACCACATAGAGGTGCTGGGCTGCTCAGTTGGTAGAGCACGTGACCTTTGATCTTGGGGGTCCTGAGTTCAAGCCCCACACTGGCTGTAGAGATTATAAGTAAACAATTTTTTGAATTGCCATAAATACATACAAAAGAAAAAAGTAATGTCATTTGAAAGAAGCCCAACCTATAGAATTTTTTTAGTTCCGAAAATTCAGAAAAAATAATTTTTTTTTAGATTTAACTCTGTATTCTTATAGTAAAGTTGTTTTTTATGTGGTTTGAATTGATATTAAGAATTACACCCAAATTTTAAAATGTACCCTCTAACTGATGTTTTCTTCCTTATATCTATTTTTTGGATACAAATACACATTTTTGTGTGTTTAAAATTATAAGGTATATATTTTCCAGACTTGTATTTCATCTATTTCTGTAACATTGTATCTTAGAAATGCAACTTAGAAAGTGAATATTGCATGATATTTTTCAACCCACCAAAATTACTGACTGCTGGATGTGAGGGTGATCTAGCTGTGACATCTGTCACCCCATTGATCACCAGGGTTGATTTGGCTGATGTGGCTGGCTAGGCGGGTGCCCCTTCCTCCCTCACTGCTCCATGTGGGTCCCTCCCAAAGCTGCATGCTCTGTCCAAGAGGATGACCTTCCTGGATAGAGGAATACCATTCTTTGGTCAAGGACATATAAGTAGCTTCACTCCCCTGCTAGAACCTCTAAGTGTGCTCTCAAGGTCCACTTGTAGGAGATTGTAGGGTAGTCAAGCTTCCAAGACTTCAGACACATCCAAATGAGGCACTGCATGTGGTAGTCTGCCTTTCGTTAGGGGAGAAGAAAATTACTGACTACCAATTAAAACCCTTATTCCATATTAATTTATGTGACAGCTGGTATATTTGGGTTTAAATTCATCTTCCTATTTTGAGCTTATCTTTGCTTCGATTCTCTCATACTTTCAAAATATGTATAGATTATTTGCATACTTCACTTTGCTTTAGTTGAGACGAAAACATTATAAAAAAATTTTAAAAAGCTATATTAGAGTTCAGAGAAAAAGTAAAAGATCAAGACAAAATAAACATGAAATAGAAACTGGCAGGGCTTGAGAAAGAAAGAGACAAGAAAAATATTAAAGATATAAAAGTCACATTAAAGGCAACAAAAAGTCAAGATGGCAGAGAAGTAGCAGGCTGAGACTACATCAGGTAGCAGGAGATCAGCTAGATAGCTTATCAAACCATTGCAAACATGTACAAATCCAACGGGAGATTGCAACGGGGTCAGCGTGGCCTCAGGTCCTGCAGGGTCACAGAAGGATGGGGGGGGGGGCGTGCCTGAGTGTCGCAGAGCTCGCAGGTATGGGAGTGGGAAGCCGGCTACAGAGACAGAGCCGAGGAGTGAGCTCTCAGCTCGGGGATACCTTGAACCGGTCGCAGGCTGGGTGAGCTCAGAGCGCGGCTGGAGGCCAGGGTGACGGAAGTGATTGGGGCTTTTCCCTGAGGGCGCACTGAGGAGTGGGGCCCCGAGCTTTCAGCTCCCCCGGGCAGGAGATTGGGAGGTTGCCATTTTCATTCCTGTCCTCGAGAACTCTACGGAAAGCGTTCAGGGAACAAAAGCTCCCAAAAGCGAACCCGAGCGGATTACTTAGCCCAGCCCCTGGTAAGGGCGGTGCAATTCCACCTCGGGCAAAGACACTTGACAATGACTACAACAGGCCCCTCCCCCAGAAGATCAACAAGAAATCCAGCCATGACAAGTTCACTTACCAAGGAGAGCAGCGGAATTCCAGAGGAGGCGAAAACAAAGCATGGAACTCAGGGCTTTCTCCCCATGATTCTTTAGTCTTGCAGTTAATTTAATTTTTTTTAATTTCATTTTTTTTTTCTGCTAAACTTTTTTTAACTTTTACCCTTTTTTAACATTTTTTTAACTAAATTTATCTTATCAATGCTTTTCATAAAAAAATAATAATCTTTTTTGAACCTTCATTATTATAGTCATATTTTACCTGCATTGTATTTAACTTTATTTTTTGCATACACATAGGGTTTTTTCTTCTAAAAAATTTGGGGTACAACTTCTTTTTTTTTTTTTTTTAATTTATTTATTTGTCAGAGAGCAAGCAAGGCAGAGGCAGAGGGAGAAGCAGGCTCCCTGCCGAGCAAGGAGCCCGATGTGGGACTCGATCCCAGGACGCTGGGATCATGACCTGAGCCGAAGGCAGCCGCTTAACCAACTGAGCCACCCAGGCGTCCCTACAATTTCTTCTAATAGATCAAAATATACCCTAAATCTAGCTCCGGGCTAGTTTTAGTCTCCAGCCTGAGCAAATTCTCTCCACTTTCTTTTTCTTTATTCTCCCAACCAACTTACTTTATCAACTCCGTTTTTAGAAATTTAAAAAAAAAAATTTTTTTAATCTTTATAGACATATTCCATCCCTTCATTGTGTTTGCCCTTATGTATGTTTTTCATTCTTTTAAATTTTGGGAGGTAGTTTCTTCTAAGAGACCAAAATACTCCCAAAATTAAGTGGGCAACCCTGTTCTAGTAACCAGTCTAATATATATATATTTTTTCCTTTTTATATTTTTTCTTTATTTGTTTTCTTTTTTTAATTTTTTTTTTCTGAACTTCTTTTTATCCCCTTTCTCCCCCCCAACCCCGGCCATGATTTGGGGTCTCTTATGATTTGGTTAAAGTGCATTTTCCTGGGGTCTTTGCCACCCTTTTAGTATTTTATTGGCTTCTTCATATACTCTTATCTGGACAAAATGACAAGGCGGGAAAACTCACCACAAAAAAAAGAACAAGAGACAGTACCAAAGGCTAGGGACCTAATCAATACAGGCATTGGTAAGATGTCAGATCTAGAGTTCAGAATGACAATTCTCAAGGTTCTAGCCGGGGTCGAAAAAGGCATGGAAAATATTAGAGAAACCCTCTCTGGAGATATAAAAGCCCTTTCTGGAGAAATAAAAGAACTAAAATCTAACCAAGTTGAAATAAAAAAAGCTATTAATGAGGTGCAATAAAAAATGGAGGCTCTTACTGCTAGGATAAATGAGGCAAAAGAAAGAATTAGTGATATAGAAGACCAAATGACAGAGAATAAAGAAGCTGAGCAAAAGAGGGACAAACAGCTACTGGACCACGAGGGGAGAATTCGAGAGATAAGTGACACCATAAGACGAAACAACATTAGAATAATTGGGATTCCAGAAGAAGAAGAAAGAGGGGAGCAGAAGGTATATTGGAGAGAATTATTGTA
>PISX010016260.1:0-46679 GCA_004024625.1 Mellivora capensis
AGCCTCCTCCTAGTTCCCCGCCATCTTGCATGTACCATAGTAGACAACGTGAAGACACTTGCAGACTGATACATAACTGTTCAGGTTGTAAGTGGTAATGTCAAGGATTAGGGTCATTTTTGTCTTCGCAAATGGTCTTATTCCTGAAGCAGTGAATGAATAATGTGGTTCAGTGATACTCAACGTGCTCTGCAGGTCAGACCTGGCAATGAACTGTTTGTTACTAGTCCATGACAAGCTCAGAAATTGAGAGTAAGCATTTAGAAACTTCTGTGGCCACTTGGCATTGATGTAACATCCAAACGTGAACTTAATGGACTCATCTCACTGAGTGGGGCATAGACCGCTTTGGGTATTTTCAAGTTTGCACCCTGAGTGCCATCTGGTGTGAGCACAGGTGGGTGTAATAGGACCCCATAGTGGCCCATGGAAGATTGGAAATTAAAAACAAAAAACAAAAACACCTATCTTCTCCTTAAATGGCTACTGGAGAGGACTTGGAATCAAAGGCCAGAAGCCCAGTCTGTTCCTCATAACCTGGTTCAGTTGTATTGACCAGACCTCTTGGAACAAAAGGACTTAAGCAATTTGAGATTATAGACTTCAACCCTCTCAACAGACAAACGAAAAACCCAAGTCCCAGAAATGATGTGACATATTTCAACTACTTCTATTCGAGCTTGGAGACCTCCTTTTCTGACCCACAGGTAAGCTCTTTTTCTACCATGCCAAGTAGATATGAGCCAAAAGAGATTTTATGATTCCCTCACACAACAAATAGGAATCTGAGGATATTACTGCAACATGTCCATAAAATCCACCATGCAGTCTGCTTGCCTGTACCAACCTAGATTCATTTTCCCTTTTTAATGAGTTGTCACCCCAATTAAAAAAAATGCAAACAATGTATCTATATGGCTCAGTGCATAGAGCAAATGAATCAATGAAACCAGCCCTTCTACTCAAGTGTTAGATTTCACATAAACTATGGATTAGTTTGTTTTCCTTAACCATGAAACAATGCTTCCCATTTTGTTTCCCACCATGATTTGTTCTGAGACAGTAACAAAAGGGTAATGGGATGTAACAGTTTATGACCCCTTAGGAGCCCAGAAAGAATCCAGAAAAGCAGTATTCGTTATATCGGAAATAGGGCAACAATTTGATCAAATGTGTAATGCGTATTGCCGGTGCCCCAATGAGATGCCCTGTACCGACAGGTTCTTCTAGACCCACAGCCACACCTTCTCCCAAAGACCGCCCTTAGTCACAGGAACCATCTAGCTTCAGAAGTAACAAAAGAACACTTCTCTCCCTTTCTACCCCTCTATGAGGAAGGTGCAATCTGCCACCAAGCATGGACAAATGTCTGTCCCTTTGCCTCATGGCGAGATATACCTAATGGAGCAGTTCACATTGCCAGAGCTTCTTGCGGGATCAGGCTCTCATACCAGCCTCCAGATGAATCCACACCTCGTTCCATCCCTTTACTTACTTTGCCTCTCATTTCCTTAAAGGTTCCCATTAAGAATGTACCTTCAAGAAACCACTTGTAGGGGCGCCTGGGTAGCTCAGTGGGTTAAAGCCTCTACCTTTGGCTCAGGTCATGATCCCGGGGTCCTGGGATCGAGCCCTGTATCCGGCTCTCTGCTCCGTGGAGAGCCTGCTTCCTCCTCTCTCTCTGCCTGCCTCTCTGCCTACTTGTGGTCTCTGTCTGTCAAATAAATAAATAAAATTTAAAAAAAAAAAAGAAACCACTTGTATGAGAATCCCCATCTCAGGCTCTGCTTTTAGGGAATTTGACCCACAACAGAGTGTAAACAAACTAAAAACTTTTAAATAGCTAATTCTCTTATTACCTCGAATATTTTGAGCTGTGGTTTGATCTGAATTCAGAAGAGTTTAATGGTCCTGTTCTTTAAAAAAACAAAAGAGGAGGTATCTAAATTTCCAGATCCTTTTGAACTGTCTTAAGAAGTTTTCGTCTCCTGCGTTTGGACTCCTTATTGTCTTTGATCACTGACTTCAGATCTGAACTACTGCTCCATTAGAAAACATGCAGGTTTTCCTGAGCCTGGCTAATTGCTGCTTCCTATCTGATGAGACCATTGTAGAACTTTCTCTGCAAGAATGTAACAGCCTATCTCAAGTACGTGACTGTTTCCTTATGCAAATAAAAATACCCCATACTTTAAAATCCATGAACATTGTTACTATCTAATTTAGAGGGAAAATTAATCATCCAAGAGTTTGTCCTTTTGGGGAGGGGGAGTAGGAGAAGCCTGCTTTATTAATTTGTGATAAATAATAGCATGTTTAAAATAACAAACTTGGGAAAACATAATTTTCAATTTTATATTCAAATCATTTCACTTGCATAGGAAATGGAATTTATTAGGGAAAATGCTATAGCTATTTGCATAATTTTCTGGTACTGAAACATGAGAAGAATCTGGCTGCATATTACTAGCGCCTGGTTCAACTTTCCTTTCAAATACTCATTCACCAACCTAAGCCTTTTTCTTTCCTCAATCTCTATGGAGCTCACATAAAATATGCACTTAAGCTCATGCAAAAAATAACGCATTCTTCCATTTTCCTCCAAATTACTTCACACTGTCATGTGTTTTTTAACCAATTTAGTTGTCTGTCATCTCCTTGGATAGCAGTTTCTGTTAGAGACTTTGTAATGGTGGTAGTGCCACTAAAATTCCAATCACTGTCTTCAACAGGGTTTCATTTCTCTTTATTCATCCATATGGCCCAGTGTCTTACGAGTCATTCAACAAATATCTACCAAATGTCATCTTCTTTTTCTTCTATTTCCTCCCCCAAATCTTAACAGTACTGCAGATCCCCTTCCTAATTTGCAAAACTCCCAGAATTAAGTGCCATGCCATCTATCGCTTTTGGCAAATACGGCTAATCTTGGGATTTTCTGGGGTGTTGAATGAAAGCAGAATCATTGCTAATCAATCCTAACTCTCACTTTGTGCTGATGGGACCCAGGATCTATGACAATTTAACCGCAGCAAGACTTTCTTACAAGAAAGGAAGGAAGGATAGAAAAGAAATCCACATTTTTGTACATGACTAAACAAATATTTATTGTTAGCCAATGGGATTAAAAATGCAGTCCCTACATTCACAGTGATCAAATTCTAAAAGGGAAGACAAACAGAGAAACAAGGAATCCTAATACAATGTGATTAGTACCAGATGTTTGGACAAGAGTCTGGAAGCAGAGAAGGGTGGGGAAAACTTGCCCATCTGCTGTTTGGGAGAGACTGAGGGAGAGGTCAGGGAAGATTTTTAGTTGATGTGGTTATTAAATTTTAATCGAAATGGGCAGTTTTAAAAATATTAACCCTGAATTATTTCATTCTCTTATCTAGCCTTACTTAGGTAGCTCTTTTTTCTGCTAGATCAAAATTCAAACTAGTCCTTCCTTGCTGAAAGCTTTTATTTCTCCCATAACTACCCCCCTTCCACATCCACCAACTTAGTAAGGATTAGGTGTGTCCACTTGTCACAGGAAACCCCAAATAAGAATGGCTTATAGGAGGTGGAACCGATTTCCCCATTGATCAAAATCTTGTAAAACAGGCTTTTCCTCCAGCAGCACCTTCTCTGCCATATAGCACGGATGTGAGTTTATACAAAGGCAGTTCTGCTGTTCCTAAGGTCTGACTGCAGCCCTCACTCACACCGTCATACTCAGGAGATTTTTGGATGGGCTGTTCAAAATGTTTATACTTAGGTTTGGGTAACCCAGTCCCTACTGGGGAGTAAAGAAACTTGTATCTGCTCTGGGTGCTCCTTTTCTGGGTGGGGATTTGACAAGCATTCATCCTCGTTTGGTTGGGATTCCAACTCTTATCTTGTGTCACTGAAAAAGTACAAGTTTGTGCTTTTGTTGGATACTACCTTTTACCCACACCCATGAGAAAATATGTACTTAATAGGCGATGTTTATATGTTAGTTGATGTTCAGGAAATTAAAAGGATAACGGGAAGAACTTTCACATAGAAGAAAAGAAAACACTGTGCAAAATGTAAACCCTAAGAATATATGTACTACTAGTAATTGACAATGCAAAACTAAAAATCTACTTTGGGTGATACTGGGTACAGCAAATGTAGGTGTTTTTCTCCTGGTCACCAAACTGTATAGAATGGATAAGTATAGTATGGATATGGATATGTATAGTATGGATAACATGGTCACTCATGTTAAGGGTTGAATAAATCAATCAGCAACTGAATAATTTCCAGCTTTCAGATGTGTGAGGAAACCATGCACCTAGAACATCACACGGCACTTACTAAATTCCTACTTTAAACAATAGCAAAGACATTTACAGCTCCTTAGCACTTTGAAGGAATACACGGGTGTTAAATAGGACTCCCAAAAAAGAGAGACAGAGAGTGGAGACTAATTAAACCTCCAGTATTGAACATCTCTGAATGTTATGCTCACATTAGAAGATTTACTTATATCACTAACAAGGAGAATAGTTCTCAAAAGTTCTGGACGGATTAGGAATGCAGACAGTGGTTGATTCTTTGCCTCATATGAACTCAACAGCAGTTTGGGGAATTAAGGGCAAATGAAAAATTTTTGTGAAATGACATGCCTGTTTTTCATAAGAAGAAAAAAATAAAGAAAAAAAACACCTTAAAACAGCAATCATTTATTTGGAATTTGGGGGAGAGGTTGAGATATGCTTTTCTTTTTGTCCTAAAGAATCAGAAGACTGTCTATTTTTTTCAAACTCTGGAGCCTCCCACAGCTCAGCATTGTGTTGGCTTCCTCTGGTTCCTAAGATTCTGATTGATCTCTGATGTCTTTGTTTTGATTCGGTAGCTCCCAGAATAGTCCCAAATGTACATCATCACAGGGCTATGAAGCTCCCTAATTATTGAGGAGGTGGGTGCTATTTTTCTTTCTGTACATGTTTAGACATTGTTCTGGGCATTATTTGATGCATGAAGTAGGCTTCACATAAGGAATACAAAAGCTGTTTTGCTTTTATTGTCACTCAGTCTTTATCCCTGTAATAAAACAATAGCACAGAATGAATGCCCCAAAACGGAAATGGAACAAAGATGACAGAGTGGAAAAAAGATCCCCAAAACCAAAAATCCACTCACTTTACATAATGTGGTCATTAATTACATTTCATGAAGATTTCTTTTTGCTGGAAAGAAATAGAAGCAAATTTATTGTAACTTTCCTTACAAGCACATAAAGATATTTGTGCCAGAAATAGTGATCACAGTAAGTGAAAAATCTGAGCAAAGATATTAAACATGTAATTTTAATTTTTTCTTAAAGAACCCTCAAATATAATTTCTGTAAAATTAGGAGAATGTGGTAATGTAAGAGGAAAAAAATATTGCTAAGTTGCTTCTACATGTGCAAACTCAAGGATGTCCTTAAGAATCATCCCTACAGGGACGCCTGGGTGGCTCAGTTGGTTGAGCAGCTGCCTTCGGCTCGGGTCGTGGTCCCGGCATCCTGGGATAGAGTCCCACATTGGGCTCCTTGCTCACCGGGGAGCCTGCTTCTCCCTCTGCCTCTGCCTGTGCTCGCTCGCTCTCTCTCCCTCTCTCTCTGACAAATAAATAAATTAAAAAAAAAAAAAGAATCATCCCTACAAATTAAAGCAAAAACTCAAAAAAGTCTCCTTCATATTACTATCTGCACGTATATTTTTAAACGAGACAAAGGGTAATATTTTAGATAACTGTCTCTGACTTCATTTTAATAGGTATAGTCTAAAAAATGGCTTGTCCAATTGGATAACATTTCCTGTCTTCAAACAACAGAAGACCAAAATAGCAGTAACTGAACCCAATAAAATGTATTCCTCTTATGTAAATAAAGCCCAACAGTTAACAGCACAGGGCTGAGGTGGTAACTCTCTTCTCAACAAGAACCCAGGTTGTGTCTTTCTTGTTGCTCTGCTAGACTCAACATGGAGCTACCCAAGGGCCCAAGAGACTGATTTAGCTCAGCTGTCACATCTTCTTTCCAGCTAGAAGAAAGAGAGAGTTCAAAGAAGGTCACCTCTACCTTTAAACACACTCCTCAGAAGTTATACACTCAAATGCAGATGGCCATCAGAGGCTACAAGAGAGCAGGGAAATGTAGTCTTTATTTTAAGCAGCCATGTGCTTATCTGAAAACTGGGAGTCCTATTACTGGGAAAGAAGAGGACTAGATAATGAGGGACAGCCCACTGTCTGTCACAGCCATGGTGTCTGAAAATACACAAATCCTTATTTTCCCATTTTTATCCAACTGACTGGGGGTTTTTACAGTTATTATTTTTATTATTATTACCAGATAGACACAGATCCTTATAGGATAAGGCATGAACTGAACTGTTACTCAATTCAGTTTCAGTTTAAAGAAGAAAATAAATCTAAATCATGTGTGACAAAGTTTGAACCACAACATTCTTTTTATCCTTATTTACTTATATCTAGACTTTCCAAAATCAAACATTTAGCTTTGTCATCTTGAGAGGTTCGGTTTCATCAGGATTAAATGCCTATAAAGGGCCTCTTGGCTTCTAAATCTTTCCCATTCACTTATTCACTCTCTTGTTTATCAACTAGTGACATCCACCAATTTGAAAATTTCACTCTGAAATGTACATGTTCAACTCTGTGATAGTACAGAGTTCATCACCAAATATGTTTTCAAGATCGATGAAAGATGTAACAAAAAAAATTAAGGCTAGTGTTATTATCTCATTGGAAAATGTATTTTGAACAAAAATGAAGTACAGAGAGTGCAACCCTTGGGGTGGGTATGTAGAAGATAAGAAATGATGAAGACACAGGGACAAGTAAAGAGACTTTGGGTGACTTTAGAATAACTTTAGAATTCAGATGTATTTCCAAATATGGCAGACAGCAGGAAAGTGAAGACTGATATTAAACATTGATCATCTGGCTGTCTAAACAACTAATAAACATTAAATACTTTTCCTTTTATAATAGAGAACCTATTAATTGTAGCAACATCTACGGAGGAGTGTAAAGAATTTAAAAAATTATAATTCAGCATTCTGTCACTCGGAAAAAAATATGGACTACTGTTAATACATTGTGTGCTGTTTTAGTAATTTACCTACATTTACAATTGTGTGTATTTAATTGCGTGTATTTTTTCGTTGGGCTAATATTTTACATACTGCTTTGCAAATTGCCTACTCTTTTGGAAATTCCTTTTTTTTTTCAATTAACATGAGAAAATGCTTGAAATATAGTAACAAGCTATCTTGTAAAGCATGACTTGAATGATTGAATAGTACTTGTTCATGTGTTTTTTCCATAATTTAACCCATCTGATATTGGAAAAGCTGTGTGTGTTTAGAAGGCATGCACTGTAGCAAACTATCCTTTGCTTCAATCCTGATGACTTCTCTTCTTTGAGTGATTTGATATAAAATCTAATCTTTAGTTTCCTCATTTATTAAATAGGATGAATATTAGTGTCCCCCTTGTTAGTGTATGACAAGGATCAGAAGAGGGGCGTAATTCATAGAAAGGACTCAGTGCCTAATAACAAGTTTTAGTGGACATTAGAATAGTTCCAATTTGATATTACTATAAAGAGCTGTTGAGCCAGAATGTTGTTGGGTAAGGTATAAATTACCATTTTGTTCAATCATACCTACCTCTGTTCATTCCCTCATTTAAAGAACATTGAGGGGAAGTTCCCGCTTACCAGGTGCTCTTCAACTTCATAATGAGTCTCTTTATTGTGGGCCTCATAAGAGCCAGTTCTTAGAGTTTTGACTAAAACTTCTAGCCGCAATTATTATAATGTTAACTGTTCAAGTAAATGTTATCTAAAACATCCAGTAAAGATTCTGGGAGAAGATAAGAGTCCAGGAAGGCAAAAGTAGGTTTAAATTTGACTAAAACTATGAAAATATTCTTTCCACAGAGATTTCCCAATATTCAAATTCATGTTTTGATCATTCAGATGAAATAAGTGTCGCTTTCTTACCTGCAGGAGCAAAATCAGTAGAGTGAAAGTGTCACTTTCCAAGCTATTTCTGTACAACCATAATGCGCCTGAGCTTTAACGGCTATGCAGCCCTTCCTCGGTTTTCCTCACTGTTTGTTGGAAAGCCCTGTCAAGATAAAGGAGTCAGGCGTAGTACACTTATTCTCTGCTTTTTGGGTTGTTGTTTTGTGAGTGTGTGTGTGTGTGTGTTGGGGGGAGGGGGGTATGGGTGTTCTGTTTTGCTTCATTTTGTTTAGAAACAGGTTCTATAGAAAATACGCCGAGACCTGACCAGATCTCAGGAGGTAGAATATTAGTAATGAATAATAAAGGACCTCAGAGTGGTTGTCCCAGTCCCATCCACAAAGGGTCAAACCCTCTTTCTGCCTCTTATCCTGCTCTTCCCAAGCCTCTCCCATGTGGAGGAGAGGTCTTCCTGAATCTCACATCCTTCCCTTGTCTCTCTTCTGGGTATCCTCATCTACTCCTTCTTCACTGATTCCAAAATATGACTTGGGCTCATAATTACTAAAGGGAGGTTTTAAAAATACAGATCCCTGAGTTCTTGCCAGAAACACTGAATCAGAAACATCTGTGGGGGGGGGTGGACTTGGGGATTGTTATTTTGCATAAGCTTTCTTGGGGATTCTGATGCAGACCAAAGACTGGCATTAGGAAACTCTTGGCTTATATGGTCAGGGTATGTGATGGGCTCCACCGGCCTCCCCATTCCCCAGCATGACCTGGGTCCTTCCCTCATTTGTTGCTCCCTCTACTTCCCTCTACCTCTTCTGTTGCTATCCCGGGCCCCTTTATGCCACATTCCAGCTTTAGAAATGACAAATGACCTCTATCAAGTGTTCTTTTGTGATAGGCCTTCTACTATAAAGAAGTACTAAAGCAGTTAATATATTTAATGCATAATATTTAACAACATATATATGATGGGTTAGAACCATGTCTGACACGTAGAAAGCACATAATGAATGTTAGTGAATTATATCTGTAATTAAATATTAAAGATAGATCATGGCATGTATTATTTTTTTCTAGCTTGATTCAGATTTAATCAATCTATAACACTGTGTAAATTTAAGGTCTAGAACCTTAGATTTGATGCTCGTATATGGTTTTTGGGTTTTTTTTTTTTAAGATTTTATTTATTTATTTGACAGAGAGAGAGAGATCACAAGCAGGCAGAGAGGCAGGCAGAGAGAAAGGGGGAAGCAGGCTCCTGGCTGCGCAAAGAGCCTGATGTGGAGCTCGACCCCAGGACCCTGAAATCATGACCTGAGCTGAAGGCAGAGACTTAACCCACTGAGCCACCCAGGCGCCCCTCGTATATGTTTTGAAATGTTTACAAATAAGGTGAAGGTAACACATCTGTCACCTCACATAATGACCATTTTTATGTGTATGGTGAGAACATTTAAGGTTTACTCCCTTAGTGACTTTCAAGTACACAATGTAATGTTGTTATGTATTGTCACTATGTGGTATATTAGACCCCAGATCTTATTCATCTTTTGACTAGAAGTTTATACCCTTTGAACAACGTATTTCCATTTCTCAAAACCCCCAGCCCCTGGCAATAGTCAATCTACTTTCTGTTTCTGTGAGTTTAGCTTTTTTTACATTCCACATATAAGTGAGATCGTACAATATTTGTCTTCCTCTAAGTTATTTCACTCAGCATATACCCTCAAGTCTCAAATGACAGGATTTCTTCCTTTTTTATAGCTGAATAATTATATATGCATTTTCTTTACCTTCTCATCCTCTGGTAGACACCTGGGGTGTTTCCATGCTTGGCTAATGTAAATAATACTTCAGTGAACACAGGGGTGTGGCAGGGTACAGAAATCACTTCGAGATAGTGATTTTATTTACTTTAGATATATTCCCAGATGAGGGATTGTTGGATCATAGGGTAGTTCTATTTTTAAAAATTTTTGAGGCAGTTTCATATTGTTTCTCACAGTGGCTACATCAATTTACTTCCCAACCAACAGTGCACAAGAGTCCCCTTTTCTCCACATCATTGCCCAGTCTTCTCCCTTGTCTTTTTTTTTATCTAAATGACATGTATTATTTTAGGTAATCCTCATTGCATCTCTGTGAAGTAAATTCCATTATTTCCCCCACAGTATAGAGTAGGAAAGTGAGGCCCTATTCATAGAAATAGAAAAGTGTAACCCGATTATGGATAGTTGTAATTTCTTGAATGTGCCACGATTTCTCTCACATTGGCAAGGAAGGTGAGAAAATTGATGCACTATATTCTCCAGCCCTAACTCCCTGACAAATGTTCTCCTGTGTTGTCCCTATCCACATGTCATTGGTGGTCATTGTCTGTTTTACCCATTGTTTTTGGCAACTGGATTTCAAATTTCTTGAGCTCAGGAATCATGTTTTATTGATAAATGCATTGCCAGGACGTACACTGAGTTTGACACATAGCTCGTGTCCAGAGGCTGTTAAAGAAGAAAAGAAGAAAACTACTTTGCAAACGACTGCCATGCACCTGGTGATAATTGGTGGAATCTCAGTCGTAGCACCTGAGAACTAACCTCCAGAGCAAGGATAACAAAAAAGATTGCGCTCTCACGAGAACTCCAGTCATTTGGTGGCTTTCTAGAGCACAGTGGTGAGAAGGGTTCTGAGTTAAAAGTGCAGGCTCAAGGCCAAAGAACCATCACCCATATCACCTATGGTCTTGGAAAGAGGAACATGGAGTTATGTGTGCTGTGTGATCATCATCCTTTTACGGTCAGACTGAAAACCAGTAATAACACGAGACTGGATGTTAAGTGAATTTAGACAGAACACAGTGGTACTCACTAGGCTGACTGACTGATCTGTTTTTAGACTCGACTCTATGGGAGACCGTTGAGTTAGACTCAATCTTTCATATATGTGTGGCGCCATCCCTAAATGAAAGGGAATTTGAAGCACATAAATATTATTAAAGGTCAGTTTTTCACAGAACTCAACTTTGAATGTCTTCCTTTATTTACTATGTGAAAACAAATAATATGGAGGAGAAGAGGGATAAGTTAGTGTAAAAAGCATAGCTTTGAAAGACACACACACACTCACGCAATGAGCGTCGATCTCAAGAAAGTCTAGCTGATCATCTTCAGACACGCCACAGAAAATGCGCTTGACACTATCATTGACTAAAGGTAGTAATTGTTCCACTGCCACTCGATTCTAGAGCTATTTCATTAATTAAGAGCAAGCTTAGGGCGTTATCTAGGAACAAAAAATAAGTCTAACCCAATGATGTCAGGAGGACGGCAGTGTCTGCCTCTTTCTAGAATTTAGTTTCTTCTCAGTGCTTATCTTCACATACAGTGATATTTGATATTTCCTCAGGAGCAAAGAAAGGAAATTGCCATTTTTTGATGAAACATTGTGACTTTCAAGGCCTACTTGTGTGTGAATTAGGCCAAGTCTTTAGGGACACATCTAGGATAATATTTCATGAGGATAAAATGTAGAGTTGGGAAGAAAACCTAGAATTTGTTCTGTGTAATGTCACAGGGGGCAGTATGTCCCTATAAGTGGCCTATATTATCTTGTTAGTATAGAAACCATAAATATATGACAACTCAATACTTTACTGATGGCTTAAAAGCTCATTGATACATTGATTCTTTTTTTCTTTTTTAGTAAAATCAGAGTGGACACAAGGAGGAAAGGAGGACAAAAGGAGGAAAGAGGAGAGCCTTAGCATGAACATCTTAGCTAAGCTTTCTTAAACACTCAGGGTAGTAGTGAAAAGTCCCAAATCAAGTATCACATTTCATAAACTAAATGGGAACTACATAATGAAATTGCTATAAAATGGTTTTAGTTTGTTCTCCCAGTTAATTTATGAAATATTGCTTAGGAAGAAGAAATGCACACAGATATACATGAAATGCCAGTAACTGGCAATACAAATTTATCCCATATTAGGTCACAGTACTTTATCCCCTGTATCTTTAACCATTAACAAAAGACCACAGTGTTTCTCTACCACACCATGTGTCTGTCTTCCACTTGAAACTAGACATCCAACAGAAGTTATTTTATAACTTCTGAAAAGCTTTTCCAATTGCGTATCAATAAGCTTTTCCCTCCTTCTGAATTCCAAGCATGTCTTCTCAAGTTCTACTCACACTTGATTTATAGGAAGATCCATCAAATATCCTTATGTAATTCTAAAGCAGGAGGTAGGTTTTAGGGAATGCTTCCAAGGTTTTAATGTAATTGTAAAGATATGGACCTGTAGGTGTCTAAGCACTTTTCAACACACAGGAAGTGGAAGAGCAAAAACAAGGGCCTTCACTGAAGTGGGCTCTTGAGTTGTGTCAAGTGAAGTTGCCTCAGTGAATTACCATTACATATCACTTATGGGATAATGGATGCCTGGGGGTGTTTTATGACATCCATATCACTCTTTATCAAGTTTTAACTTTAGAACTGACATGGGTTTTAATTTCATAAGTCTGAAGGTTTAAACAAATATTTTCTCTGGACATCTGTCCTGGAGCTACCTTTGTATATTTCTATAAAACATATACTCTACAGATCAACATACATATATACCATCATATTTATTTGGTATCTGTAGACACAAAAATATTTTTACATGTGTATTCCACTTATGTATACATATGTTTCACATAATTTATATTATATAGTATATGTATATAAATTTATATGTAAATATATTTGGTTTATGTAAGTGGGCATATGTGTATATATATATATGTGCGTGTGTGTGTCTGTGATAAATTTTTGCTTTTTACAGATCCCGTATTAGACCTGACAAACATAATTTCATAAATTTCAGTTTGATGTAGCATGTATTTGTTTAAGATTAATATCAATTATTAAATCTAGGATCTGCTATGCAAACTTACAAGGTGTGAAAGAACATGTCTTTTTCAGTGAAATAGAAGGGTATAGTTTGTTCCTTCACATGAAAGTATAGCTTTTCTGATTAGATGAATTTAATTTTGTACCTTTTTATAAAGGCAGTGCTCTTTTTTTTTTTTTTTAAGATTCTATTTATTTGACAGAGAAAGACGCAGCAAGAAAGAGAACATACGCCGGGGGTAGCGGGGGGCTGGTGAGAGAGGGAGAAGCAGGCTTCCCACCCAGCAGGGAATCAGATGCAGGGCTCCATTCCTGGACCCTGGGATCATGACCTGAGCCCAAGGCAGGGGCTTAACAACTAAGCCACCCAGGCACCCCAAGGCACTGCTTTCTTATGTTTTTTTCTCCAGCCTTGTTGAGGTGTTTGCCAAACAAAATTGCATATATTTAAAATGTACAAGGTGAAGATTTGAAATAAATTTTATGTAATTTAAAAAATAATTTTACATAACATGTTACATTTGGTGCTGTCCCCATCGAAGCCATGAGAGAAGTTTGTTTGATTTCCTAACAGAATATTTTCCTTGCTTTTATTTTTTTTTCTTAAGATTTTTTATTTATTCATTCGACAGACAGAGATCACAAGTAGGCAGAGAGGCAGGCAGAGAGAGAGGAGGAAGCAGGCTCCCTGCTGAGCAGAGAGCCCAATGTGGGGCTCCATCCCAGGACCCTGGGATCATGACCTGAACCAAAGGCAGAGGCTTTAACCTACTGAGCCATCCAGGTGCCCCTTCCTTGCTTTTATTTTTAACCTGTGGTTGTACTCAAGGTTAATTCAAGATACCATGAAGGTGTGACTCTGAAAAGAGGTAGTGATGACAGGGGCAAATTAATGCAAGATCAGTGGCCTGGATATTGATTCTTATCATGGGATCTTGGTGAAATGAAGTCATTTTTTAATTAGACTTTTAGTTATCCTAATAAATGATGCTCAGAATAGACTGTCCGTAACTTTGATGTTGACAGTTTCATTACCACTTGTGATGAAAAGGACAGTAAACAGGAAATTTAGAGAAATGGTAGAATCATAATACACCCATAGGAAAATCATTTGTGCTGAGCTTCTTTCCGTGTAAGGAATACAAATAGTCTGTGAACTTGTCAGCTCTCAGAATCCCTTGGTGAATATAAAGATGTCGAGTTGATCATTCTGCAGAATTCTCATGAAGATTGTCACATCTGATTTCTTTCTGATGGAAACAACTTAGTGAAGTTAACCCTGGTTTTAGAGCAATTTCAGTAAGATCTTAGAACTTGGAAATGGTATTATGTTAGATCCCTTCCTTACCCATGGTTTTTAAATGGCTGAGTCTGAGAGCTAATAATGAAACTTCTCACCTGCACACACAAGACAAATAATACATCTCTGGGTAAACTACTTTTGCTTATGCAGTAGATGTATTTGGATCTGATTCTTTCTTGCAGATCCGTTTTTGCAAGAATAACCAAAAAAATAACAATAACAAAAAATTCTAATTCATGGGAATTCTTACTTTGTTCAAAATAATTTGTTTCTTTTTTACTCAATCAAATATAAAAATAAACATCTCTCTACTGGAATTTCTGGTTTTAATTTACTTTACTCCTAGGACACTACCACTGTGCTTTATGTGAATTAGTGGTATGAAGGTTCAGTTGGATAGATTTTTTTTTTTAAATAATTGACACTGTCTTTTGTAAAACTCCAGTATAGCTATTCCTTGATTAGTCATATGAGGCTGACAAAATTGCCAACATTTCTGAAGAATACCCCCTACAAGGGCATATTTATTTTATTTTAAATATTGAATAAATTCAAAGTAAATAAACCATCTTGTGTTGTTTCCCTGATATGAAATGTGCACTCTTTTACTTAAAGAGTCATAGCAGCCTGGTACAGTGAAAACAAAATACTTGTATTCTGTAGAGAGATAACAATGAATACTCTGATTTAAAAAATATTCTCAGGGGAGGTTATTTTTTTTTCAATTTAACAAGAATAAATTATCACTTTTCAAAGAATAACTTTAAAGTCATATTCCTGTTTTCTTCTTTAAAAATTGAAATTTTGGGGGCACCTGGGTGGCTCATGGGTTAAAGCCTCCTTCGGCTCAGATCATGATCCCAGGGTCCTGGGATTGAGCCCCACATGGGGCTCTCTGCTCAGCAGGGAGCCTGCTTCCTCCTCTCTCTCTGCCTGCCTCTCTGCCTACTTGTGATCTCTGTCAAATAAATAAATTAATTAAAAAAACTGAAATTTTGGGGTGCCTGGGTGGCTCAGTGGGTTAAGTCTCTGCCTTCGGCTCAGGTCATAGTCTCAGGGTCCTGGGATCGAGGTCCGCCTCCGGCTCTCTGCTCAGCAGGGAGTCTGCTTCCCCACCCCACCCCCCCCACCCCGCCACCTCTCTGCCTGCTTGTGATCTCTCTCTCTCTGTCAAATTAAAAAAAAAAATTAAAATTTTCAGGTAAGTAAGTGCATGAACTTAATCTGTCCTCTAGGTTAACTCTTTATATTCTTGGTGAAGTGTAGGCCAATGTGATAACCTCTTACTCTGAGAATTTAATTGCATGTTTAGGAATATTTTAGTTAAAAAAAAAAACTACACTATTGCCTCATAAATTGTTTTTATCTTGACTAGTTAGTTTAATATTTCTTTAAGTATTGTTAGTTTTTGTTGTTGTTGTTAACATTATGGCCTTGTGGATTGATGATAGAGCATGTTTTTGATCTAGCCCTGATAAGCCAGTTTCCATTTTCCCCCACAAAACAGGTTAAGAATCATTGCTAATTCTAAACAAGACACTTTGTATTTTACTCTGCTCCTTAGATCTGGGGAGGTGGAAATCAGTGTATTCCCTTCACTAACAGCTCATGGCCCAACACAATGACCAGAGGTCCTAGTTCTGGAAGGATAACTCTAGTCAAGTTGCCGGTCATTCAGTTTGAGGAAGCCAGTGTTTCTCATTTACAGAGTGGTGATTTTGTTCCCCCAGTCTGCACTTCATTGATAATTTGAGTGCAGTACCCAGTGCTATTTTTAAATGAACATGCCCATTCATATATTCACTCCTTTACCATGTATTCATCAAACACATACGATGGGTCAAGTTATAAACTATATACTAAGAATTCAATGGGATAGAAGATAGACACGAACTATGCTCAGGCAAAACTTAAATGTTAGGGGTTCCAGAATGTAGGTCTCATTTTGCAGTAGGGAAACAACCTGCAGGGCTTCCAGTGGAAACACCTATCCTCTAACTTTTATGGCCTGATTCTAGTTCCTTGGATGAGTAGTTTGATATAAATGTTAATTTCTCATTTTTTGAAGTATTACAATGGCAACAAAGCCTTTCCTTGTACAGCTGCTGCTGACAACCAGCCCTTTCCACATGGAACCCCGTGCTCCAGCTATTTCTAATTGCTTACAATTCCCATTAAGTTCATTGCCTCAGCTCCTCTGATTCTTTTCACACATTAAGTATGATTAACCTGGTGTTTGTGAAAATTTGTTTTTAATTGTTCTTGGCACCAGTGAGCAAACAGGAATGATGTTGGAGCTAGTGTTCAGTGATGGCAGAAGTTTATCAAATAATCTGGGGCGCCTAGGATGCTCTGTCCTTTAAGCATCTGCCTTCCGCTCAGGTCATGATCTCAGGGTGTCCTGGGATTGAGCCCCGCATTGGGCTCTCTGCTCAGTGGGGAGTCTGCTTCTCCCTCTCCCTTTCCCACTCCCGGCCCCACTCATGCTCTCTCTCTTTCTCTCTTTCACTCAAATAAATAAAAGTTTATCAAATAATCTTACACATTTATATTTTTTATCAAAATTACACAGTGATGGTATGAAAATAATTAGAATTTTAAATTTAAAAATATTTTCCTCCCACTTCGCGGCAATATTTCCTGACTATTTTCCACTAACCTCATAAACATTAATTTGACAGTAGCCACTGGGGACATGTGGTAGAAAAACTAGTATATGTCAATATTGTAATCCTTCCCAGAAAAGACAAATGAAAAAGCAAGTAGCTATAGGTTGGTTTCAGAATGTTGAAATATCCTAAGAAAAATTAGGTATTTTTAGGAGAAGATTTAAAAGTAATTTTACTTTTATAAATCTCAAACTAATAATTTTGATCAAGACCCTGGAACTAAAAAAAAAAAAAAAAAAAGACCCTGGAACTATCATTAAAGATTTCTCTCTGATTGTTTCCTTGAACTATTCTTAGTTGAAATCTGACATCTTTCCCCAACCACACTGTGTTTCTCAGTCCACACTGAATGAGTTTACTGGGTTTTTTTTTAAAGATTTTATTTATTTGATAAAGAGAGAGAGAGCATGAGCAGGGGCTGGGACAGAGGGAACAGTAGGCTCCCTGCTGAGCAGAAAGCCAGATGTGTGGAGTTTGATCCTAGAACTCCAGGATCATGACCTGAGCCGAAGCCAGATGCTAAACTCACTGAGCCACTCAGTCACCCCTGAATGACTTCACTATTAAAACTAGTTTTCCTTAAAATGCTTAGCATGGTTCAGTGGTAATTGTATAATTAAATCTCAAGGTGCACAAAGTACATATACAACAGAAAACAGACTAAGGTTGAGTTATGAATACAGGCTCCATTGGGAATAGCTTCTCATCATTTCAGCTGCTTTACTGTGTGGTCGAGTATTTATTCTCAATTAGAAAACAAAAACAAAACAAAACAAAAAAGGCTTGCTCCTTTTTGCCCACACACTGTCCTTGAGATGATCAGACTTGGTTTCACTAAGATTCTTCCAGTGATGTAGTGGACTGCCCTGCCTTTCCAGGAGAGCACAAGTGGCATTCCATCAGGGAGATATGACTCCTTAGAGGCGTGGATCCACGAAAATATTTTCCTCAGTGGTTAGTGCTTTTTTGTCTCCACTCACTTTTATTTTTTCAAAAAATTGTGCACTCATTGTCCTCTGATTAGCTAAGCATCACTCCAGTTAATAGTAAGTGGCCAATGTTATACACAAAGTAAAGTTTTAGGATTCTGTGGAGTTCATGCAAACAGGTCTGAAGGAATCATTTTTTAAAATAATTTTTAAATTAATTTATTTTTAATCCCAATGTAATTAACATGCAGTGTTATACTTGCTTCAGATGTACAATATAGTGATTGAGCAATTCTATACATTACTCAGTGATCATCGTAAGTATATTCTTAATCCCCTTGACTGATTTCACCCATCCCTCCCTACCCACCTCCCTCTGGTAGCCACCAGTTTCTTCTCTATACTTAAGAATTTGCTTTTTTGTTTATCTTTTTTTCCCCCTTTCTTTTTCTTGTTTCTTACATTCCCCAAATGAGTGAAATCATACGGTATTTGTCTGACTGGCTTTTTTGACTTAGCATTGTATCCTCTACGTCCACCCATGTTGTTGCAAATGGCAAGATTATATTCTTTTTATGGCTCAGTAATATTCCATTGTGCATATATACACCACATCTTCTTTATCCATTCATCTAATAATGGACATGTGGATTTCTTCCAAGGTTTGGCTATTGTAAATAATGCTATAGTGAACATAGTGGTGCCTATATCTTTCTGTATTAGCATTTTCATATTCTTTGGGCAAATACCCAGTAGGGGAATTACTGGATCATATGGTAATTCTATTTTTAAGTTTTGAAGAACTTCCATACTGCTTTCCACAGTGATTGTCCCTGTTTACGTTCCCACCAACAGTGCATGAGTGTTCATCTTGATGATGATATAATGTCCTTTGTCTCTTATTATGGTCTGTTTTAAGGTCTATTCTGTATGATGTAAGTACTACTATCAGGCTTTCTCTTAGCTCCCATTCACATGATAAATGTCTTCCCATCCCTTCATTTTCAATCTGCATGTGTCTTTTGTTCTGAAATGAGTCTCTTGTAGGCAGCATATCGATGGGGCTTGTGTTTTTATCCATTCATTCATTCTGTCTTTTGATTGGAGCATTTGGTCCATTTTTATCCAAAGTAATTATTGATTAAAAAAGTAACTATTGATAGGTATATACTTATTGCCATTTTGTTACTTGTCTTATGGTTGTTTTTGTAGTTCTTCTCTGTTCCCTTCTTCTCTTGCTCTCTTCTCTTGAGGTTTTATGGCCTTCTTTTGTGATATACTTGCATTCTTTTCTCTTTATTCTTTGTGTATCTATTACTGGTTTTTGATATGTGGTTATCATTAAGTTTATATATAACATCATACATAAAGCAATCTATATTAAGTTTGTGACTGCTTTAGTTTGAACCCATTCTTAAAGCACTACCTTTTTATCCCCACCCCCTAGGTATATGGTGTCTTACGTTATATCCTTTTATTTTGTGAATTTCTTGACTGATTTTTATAGACACAGTTGATTTTACTGCTTTTGTACTTTCTACTATTCTTACTCCTGCTTATGTTCTTTTCTTGCCACTCAAAGAATTCCCTTTAACATTTTTTTTAAGGATGGTTTAGTGATGATGAATTCCTTTAACTTTGTTGTCTAAGAAACTCTCTTTCTCTTATGCTGAATGATAGCCCTTCTGGATAGAGTATTCTTGGCACTGCAAGGTGTTTTTTTGTTTGTTTGATTGTTTTTATTTATTATTTTGCTTTCAGCACTTTGAGTGTATCATTGTCACTAGTTTGTGGCCTGCAAAATTTCTGCTGCAAAATCAGCAGATTGCCTTTTGGAGTTTCCTTTGTATGTAACAATTTTCTTGGACTTTTATGGTTGCAGGTCTCACATTTAGGTCTTTAATCTATTTTGAGTTTATTTTTTTGTATGGTGTAAGAAAGTGGTCCAGTTTCCTTCTTTTGCATGTATCTGTCCAGGTTTTCCAACACTATTTGTTGGAGAGACTTTTTTCCCATTGCATAATCTTGCCTCCTTTGTCACAGATTAACTGACCATGTAATTGTAGGTTTATTTCTGGGTTTTTATTCTGTCCCATTGACAGATGTGTCTGTTTTTGTGCTAGTACCATACTGTTTTGAATACTTCAGCTTTGTAGTGCAGCTTTTCTTTCTCAACAGTAAAGATGATAGTAAAACAGTAAATTAGGAGGGGATGAGTTTTGAGTGTTTATTCTTTGTTTTTGATGTAATTTACTTAATTGTAATTTTACATACTTTAATTTTAATAACTCACTCACTAAATTCCCAGGAGCTTAATGCTAGCTCTTGGAAATTGATCCAAGGTAACTCTGGCACACTGCTAGTTAAGCAGAAGTGTGCCTAGTCCCTCCTAAAAAGCTTTAAGGAAGCCCATGGGGCTCACTTCTCTTCGATAGTTACTGCTGCTATCATAGCTGAAATGTTTCAAATAGAAACCACTGCATCACCTCTGGTTCCAGGCTGAGAACAGCATGGAAAGGATGGAGAACAAGAAATAAACATTTTTGGTTGTAAGTCAAGGAAACTTTGGGGCCAGTTTTTACCATGGTGTTACTCTAGCTATCTAGAGTAAAACTCAAACTGTATAACTTACAAGATGATGTGAATAAGCCTAATTCCCCTGATAAATGGATTATGTTGTAGATGTTCCCACATAGCTAAGTGGAGCATTATCTCCTAAAGTTTGAAAGAATAAATAGCAGAAACAAAACATTGATAGATTATTGATGTATATTAAGTGGTGAGGCCTTACAACTCAATTTTCTCACAAACTGCCAATCAAGTTGATTTTCCTTCTTCTGGCAATCTGTCCCAAATTCTAACATATTCTTGGTTCGCAGAAATTTGGGAGTCTACAAATTAATGATTTCTTCTCTGATGATCATTGTGTAGATATTATATACTTCCCTGCCTCTCTGTTTTTTTCCTTCAGTTCCCTAATTTTTCAATACCTTGTTATACATCTTTATATCTGTGGCTCCTATGGACTCTTCCAGGAAGCCCCAAACTAGGTGTGTAGATAGTAAGTTCAATTAAGTCAGGGATCCTACCCATTTTGTTCACTATTATATTCTCAATGGCTTGGCTAATAATTGGTACTTAATTATGTTTGCTAAATAAACTCCTGAAAATAAGATACTTTTTTAAAAAAAGATTTTATTTATTTATTTGACAGAGAGAGATCACAAGTAGTCAGAGAGGTAGGCAGAGAGAGTGAGAGGGAAGCAGGGTCCCTGCTGAGCAGAGAGCCAGATGCTGGGCTCGATCCCAGGACCCTGAGATCATGACCCGAGCCAAAGGCAGTGGCTTAACCCACTGAGCCACCCATGTGCCCCAAAATAAGACACTTTTGAAATCAATTTAAACTCTGATGTATGTGCTGCTTTATTTATTCTTCTATCTTACATTGAAGGGATTTGTGAATGTGTGTTAGCATAAGCCCCTTGAGGGCAACAACACTGTCATCTTTCTGTAAAAAACCATGGCAATGTTTAACACTCTTAGCAGGAATTTAATAAATATTTATTTTATTTAAACATCTTCTAAACCTTCTGTCTATAGCAATGAGATGTCTACCCATGAAAATAAATCGTATTCAGAGTCAGACAGCTGGGGCTGAGGGCTTAGGAATGACAGCAAGACTAAGAGAAGGTGTTTTACCGATGACGGTGTATCACCAGAAAATGTGTACAGAAGAGGCCTAGTAGAAACTTAAAAGGGTACATGAATTCAGTTATCATAATAAAGATAATCACTTTGCATTTACATAGCACTTCGCAGCAAAATGAATTTCAAAGCAATTTGCCAAACATTTTTACAAAGGATCACTTGGCTGAGTCCCGAAGAGCGTCTTCTGGGATGAGACCCGGCAGCTGTTCACAGGGTATATCGATGCGCAAAAGATCCGGTGTACTCAGTTGTGCGGGGGCGACACGCTCATGAGAAGCTGCCAGGGACCTGGGGTAGCCCTTCTCCAAGGATGCCTGGTCCTGCTCCATTGTGCGGCCTTGTCTCCCTCAGGAAATGCTTCCATTTCTAAGAAACAACATGGGAGAAGGGTTTCTAAACCTTTTAAAACAGGCATCTTACCCAGCTTAGGAAGAAGAAATAGGCAGAGTCATTGATTTAGTACCTAGAGGACAACCTAAGTCATTATAATTCAGTCCAACAAACATATATTGAACACCTCAGGCAAGTACTGGAACTCTTTGAGCCTGTTTCCTTACTGAAAAGTTCTTTCCTCAGAGGTTATTATGAGCATTAAATGGGTGTAAATTAAATGAAGGATGAGTGTACATAGCATAGAGCACTCCGCACATCCCTTTTACCTAGCATTATTTTTAGTATCATCACTGATTCTATATCTTAAATGTTACTATATGTTATTTGGAAAAGATAGTTTTCTTTTCCTTAGAGATAGTATCTTTTTTTTTTGTATTTTTATGATTATAAATCTCTTCCATGATTCCTTCATTTGTTTTTTTACAAATTCAAGAATTATTCAAAATCAGTCTTAAAAAATTGCATATACTCTAAAATCTTACAAAAATGTAGGCCTTCACTGATGTTACATATAGGATTATAGTTATAATTTAATGAGTAAGAAGTATGACTATACTTAATCAGATCCAGCTAAATGCCATACCACTCTCTAAATTGTTGTACATTTCAGGGTACAATAAGAACCCCCAGAAAAATCAAAACAGGACCAAAACAGAATGCTAGATTTAAAAGTAATATACTATATATATGAATAAAAAAAGATGATATTAGTCAAAACAATATTTTAGTAAGTCAAAGTCAATGAATTTTCCAAGAGAAATTGAAGCCCATAGCGTTAAACAGGCATGAAAGATTTTATATTAGACTATTGTAATAGTCTATTGTAATATTGTAATAGACTATTGCAGCATCGGGAAAGCATGGAACTCGACTCCAGAGAAATAAAAGGCAGGATGGTTTTTAAGCACTGAGGTGAACTATTGGAAAACTACTGGAGGACATTGGGGGGAGGTTGGTCAGTGTAATCAGGCCATATCTTTTGGCGAATTGATGCTTACTGATTTGAAGTGAGGTTTCTTCTCTTTCATTGAGAACAGGAGACCAGAACCCTAGCTTTTTGTTGATTCCTTTGAAATGGATGGCTCATGTCATTGAGAAAGATATTCTTGGATTGCAAAACTGACAGAAGGCTAGGAGAAGTTTTATCCCTCAAAAGGATAGAGAAAGAATTTGTAATCACAAACTTTCTAAAGTAAATGTTCTAACAAAAGGGAGTTCAGGGAATAATAAGAAGAAAGCTTTCTAACGTTTAGTCAAGCTGAAGGGAACCTTAAATTCATCTTGGTCAACACCCTTCCATGAAACTCCGTCAGCTCTGTTCTCCAGAATTGCCTTAATGCAGTGAACAAGGGTCAAAGCATGTTAGCAAAAGGATATTAAGGTTTTTTTTTGTTTGTTTGTTTTTCTCTATGCCTACTGATCATGAAGCTAGGGAAAAGAATGTGACAGATAACTGTATTGGCAGAAGTGACTAGTTGGAGTGTCTCAATGTACACCAGATTTATCTTAATTTATTCTAGAAATTAATCTATTTTTCATTTTGCCAGAAATTCCTTACTACAAATGAATAATCAATATATTAGAAAGGCACACTTGGAGTTGTTATAAAGCAAGGCAAAGTACAGCATAAAATGCTTAAGAACCCAAAATTTCATTGATGGTTTTCATGAGTTCAATGTTACCATGTAGAAGTAGGAATAAGTTCAGAAGGGGAATAAGTTCTCACTGTCTTAGAATATGTAAAGACATAGTGAATCTTAAAATTTTAGCAGAAGATTCTTTTAATTTTTTTTCATAATTAATGGAGATTTGCATGGGACACATAGATCTCAAAGGCGCTTTGTAGAGTTCGACCCTGAGAGTTATCTCAATTGAGGCTGAACGGATTCTACTTAAGCCTGGAAAAGAGGAAAGGCCAATTGTAGAGTGCTTTAATTTCTTCTAAATGGCTTTGCAAAGCACTAAAGAAAAGTCATTTTCATTGGACATTTGGCATGATGCTGCTATTGTTTCAGATTCAGACAGCTAAAGAAATCAACAGTAACACAGTGATCTTGAAAGAAGCAAAAATTGACAAAAGGAAAGTGAATAATTCACATCTAGCTGCGAACAAAAATAGGCTGAAGCCACAGCTAACTAAGCCACATGCTCCTTTTCCAGTGTTGGCAACCATGGTCAATAACTAGTCACAGCTAAGAAAGCAGCGTGTGCTTTCTCCAATGTTGGCAACTCCAGTCAATAAAGTATAATTGGAACCTGCCAAGAAGGTAGTGTGTCAAAGGTGTATTTAAGCAGAAACTTAGATGTTGAACTGTTTTTATAAAAATTGAGCACATAGTCTAATTATAAGTTTGAGAACTTTAAAAAGCCTGAACGTTGAGAATCTGTCACATGAGTGACTTGCCCTGCTACAGCGTGACGAGTGTGTCTATAGAGCTCAGTCAGAACTGAGGAAGAAGTATCAACATGACACTGAAGGGCATTGCTTTTAGTAAGTAATTAGAGGGATGGTGGAGAGAAATGGCCCGTTATTAGTTAGGATTACAATTATAGTAATAGCTACTATAATAGAATAATTAATATGGTTAGTTATCGCTAGCTATCCCCTTTGATGAGGATCAGCAAAAGGATTAAACTATCATTTCAGTTTATCTCCTTTAAAGATACACAAGTGAAAATGACACGTTTTTTGTTAAGTCAAAAGAAAGTTATTCTTTTGCTTGTTCTATGTTCAATCTATTACCATGTACTGTCATGCAGTCTATTTAATTCAGACTTTCTTGACAATCAAGGAAAGATTATACAACATTACAAAGAGAATTGAAACAATATGCATAAGTCACTTCACTGTTGATTGGATAGGTAGAGTATGGAATAAAATAGGACTGAAATCACCACTAAAGATCATAGTCACTTTGGTAATAACTATTCTTTCTTATCACCCAAATCCAGAGGCTTCAACGAAATCACTGCATGTCTTTCTCCGTCTGTCTCACTTATGAGGCTGAAAAACAAAAACAAAAACAAAAACACTATGTTTATATATCTGAGCTCTGCCCCACCCTGGGAATCAAAAGATTTCCCTTGGTAGGTGTGTCATTCAAAGGATACATTTTGTTACTAGTAGTGCAAATCAAGGATAGAGACTGATTAATGGACTAGGTTTTTCAGTAGAATAAATGAAGTAGTGTCTCAGATCACTTTCTTCCACATAACTTAGCAGGTAAAATTGCATTAATCATTCCAGCATTTCCATAGGGTAATCTCGAATTTTCCTCCATGTCATCTTGCTGATAGATTGGGCCCTCATCCATAGTGAATGCTGCTTCAGATTTTTATTTTTATTTATAGCATAGATAAATTTAACATGCATTATTATAGAAAAGGTCAAAAATTGTTTGCACATTTTGATATTATTTGCATCTCAATTCACGTCAGATAATTAGAGGAAGAATCACATGGGACACTAGGTAATATGTTTACAAGGTCTGCTTTGCTGTGTTGTGGCCCAGCCAGGCACCAATCCACTCCAGCCCCGTTTCCATTTTTGATAAATTGTCAAACAGCTCTTAGAATATATTGGAGCATGTAGACATTTCAACTGAACCGAATTCTTCTTTTTTTTATGTTAGCATAAAATGATGATCAAGTGACTGATTTTTTAATACTTTTCAAAATTATTTGCTGTGCTGCCTCCTACCAGATTCATCAAGTTAGTCAAGTTATAAATGAAAACTCTTTATGTATATTTTGACTTTTTACTATGTCATCATGTAAAATGCAATGACTAGAAGAATCAGAGTGGAGCTAAGTTTTCATACAATGCATGGTGACCTGCAACCCTTTACATATGAATGGGCATTAGAAACTCATGAACTAGTATCTCCTTGGGCTTATTTAGAAGGTAGAGTTGAATTGGGATTCGAGGTAGGGGAATTCCATGAGGATTGAAATTGATTCTTATTAAGATTGCTGTATATACATGCCTCATTCTTCATCTCATTTACATAGTCCAGAATGATGTCCCAGTTAGCATTCATTTTAATATGTCAACATTGGCACAATAGTTTACCAAGGCCATTTCAGGTTTTTATGATATTCCATGTTGGGGAGTTTTGCGATGACCTACATAAAATAGCAGCCCCTTTGAAATCCACACTTTCCTTGGCTTCTTGACTCACTGTTCAGTCTAATTATTTGTCCAAGTCAGCAAACCTCTGTTCACTTTACAAGGTCTAGTTCAGAGTCCCTATGCGTGGGTTCTTTGCAAGGTTACAAGCTTGGATGTAGTAAAGCTGTATGGAGAGAAAATAAATCAGGAGATATGGGCTCTTTTCAGTTGTGCAACTAACTAATCAGTCACAAGACATAAACAAGTCACTTTAGTTCCCAGGACTCAGTTTCCCAACCTGGCATTCCCCTGATTCTGTACTTTTTACATCAAGTCCTGCATTCTCAAATGCTAGCCAAAATAGGCAGTCACAAAGATGAGCCTTCAGAAGATTAAACTAGTTTGTTATTTTCCTCTCATCATGTTCTCTCCAGCTTATCTGTGTCTGCCTCTCCTGATGTCATTTGCTGAAGGAAAACTGCATAGCTTCTTAAAATAAACATTTGCTAAGGGCATGATTTATTTCTGATAACTGTCTAAATAGATCAGTTATTTTTTTTTCAATAATCTTCAATACTCTCTGCCTTAAAAAAAAAAAAAGAAATATTGTGCTGAACACTTTGATTTAGAAATGCAAATGATATTGAAATTCCTCCTTTCCTAAGGGTAGAACAGGCTATTAACCACCCACTTGTTTATTGGCTCGACTTAATAGCTACAGTAAAAGAACATGACAGATAGCACCAAATTTCAGTGTTCTAACATTCTTATATAGACGAAGCTGGCACATTAAAATAGAATCCCCATTAAACTGGCCCATGTTACTCACATATTCCTCAAAAGCAAAAATGTGTTTCTTTGAGTGTATTCTCATGGTGCTGACACCGAAGTGGATCAAAACATGGAGATTTATTCTAGGCGCTACCATTTACTAGATGCATGGCTTTAGACAAGATATTTGGCCTTTCTCACTTCAATTTCCAGAGATGAAATGGGGATCTTAAAGGGGTAATTTCAAGTTTTGAATGAGGTCATATATATTGGACTATTTGGAAAACTGCAAAGACCTGTGTGAAGAAATATCACTGTTTTTGTTCATGTCAGCAATTTGACTTATTTATTACTCATATTGGTCTGGGAAATTTTCATTCTCATGTCTTCCATTTTCTGGAAAAATAAATAAAGAAAAGACCTTCCTCAAATCTGAATTCCTTCTCTTAGTCACTATGTTATTTCTTTGCTTAAGAATCAATTTTTAAAGGAATAGTCCTCAAATATTAACTTAAATTTCTCCAAAATGGCTTCCTAAGCCCTGGTCCAATTGCCCTAGCATTTTTTTTTTTTTAATTCCCCAAATGAGCCTTAGCATTTGACGTGCACGACCACACCATTCTTGAAGTTCCTCATTTGGCTTTTGTCATACTGAAACTGTGAACTTGAATCAATCAATCGTTCTTTCATTCATTTATTCAAATACTCACCCATCCAATGATCCAACAAGTATTTACCTTCATTGTGGTTAGACACTGTTTCAAGGGACTGGAGATACAGCAGTGAACAGTGAACACAAGGGAGGGGCTTACATTCCATGGAGACAGACAATAAACATAGAGATTTTTACAGCAATTACCGGAGTAGTGTCTTTGCAGAGTGTCCGTATCTAACTCTGTGTTGCTGCTGCTGCTGCCCACAGAGAGAATTTGGAAGGTAATATAGAAAGAAGTAGAAGATAGTCGACTGCCCTTAGTCTTTCATTCTGAGTCTTACTGGTCCCTCCTCTATTTCTACTCCCCTTAAACGGGTGTTATGGGATTGGTCTTCCTGATCCTTTTCCCTTTTCAAGTTTTCTTAGTTTTTTTGTTTTTGTTTTTAATTTGTAAAACAATTTCAATTGCTGTCTTAGATCTTTATGACCCGTTAGCATGTTTAAGTCCTTTGAGAAGCTGGACTTGAAGCTCATTAGGAGTACTAATCTCATTTTCATTTATGGAGTCCACTCATGATAAATGAAGTCAATAACTTATGCATAAGGTTTTTATAAATATTTAAAATGACATTTTTTCCCTAAATGTGCATCTAGCTTACATTTGTTAAAGAAAAAGTTTAGATGCTGTAGACTAAAAGAAACTTCTCAAAAAAAAAAAGGAGAAAGAAAAATAATTTATCAAAAATATCAAAAATATCATTCCCCAAACAGAGCATCTATTTTTATTGTTCTGGGCTCAATTAATGTCTTTGTCCACATACATCCCAAAGGTATCAATATTTTTCTACTGTCTGGTAAATAACAGCATCCAATTTCTCTGTTCCACTCTCCACATTGTAACAAGAATCGTCTTTCCAAAACAGCCCACCTCATATCTCGCACACTCAACAGCCACACTGAAGCTCTCAACAACTTTGACCCTGAGACTCACACAGAAAATGGTATCTGTCCCTTCAGGGAATAATCAAGACCAGAATTAGAGGCACGGATCCAGTGTAATTGTCTTCCTAGTTTTTGTGTGTGTCCTCCAGAAAATCATTTTGAAAAATCTATATATGCTCAGGAACCCTTTTGAGTTATCTAAAATGTTTATTATAGTTTAAAATAATTGCAAAGGATTTACTTTCTGCTGCATTGTACATATTGAGTTAAGACAAAACATGGCATTACTCTTTTAAACATGGTCGATGAAGTAAAAATGTAAATATCTCAGCAATGTGTAATTCATTAAGATCCATTTGAAAAGACAGGAACAAGTTTTTCTTCAACAGCTGGTTTTCTTTCTCCTGAACTCGTATTATCATTTTACTCCCCCCATAGAAATTTATGCTAATATAACACATATTTATATCTTGAACAATTTAATAACAACTCTACCCTCTCTGTGACAAATGCATATATGTAAAGTGAAATTAACCTTTTAAAAAATTTCCGTAACCATAAGTATATAAGCGCTAACATTTTCTTCTCTACTGAATTAGCATTACAATTATCACTGGTACTAAATTGATCAAAACCACACATATATCTTATATTTATTGATAATTAAAGTTTTAAGAAAAAGTTTTGTTGAAAATTCTTTCCTTAATAAAATGGTAGGATCCCTGCCTCTGCATCGGTTCATAAATCTTTGGATGAATTCTTTCTCCTATAGAGAATCGTTCTGCATTGGTTCCACTCCTTTTTATTGTTATGGAGTATGTATTGAGAAACATTATTCAAATAAATGGTTAGCTAGGAATAAAAGGAATGTTGTTAGTGGAAAGTCACTCAATTCTTTGAAATTCTTCCAAGCTATGGGCCAAAAATAACGTAGTAGCTATCTTCAGGACAGTTTGAATAAGTCTTCTTTCATTTTTGTTGAAAGCAAAATATTAAAAATGATCTGCTTTATATGAGATCACTGTAAAGAACCTGGACATTAGAATAATCTGCTTCTCTACATGAATAATATTTTCAGTTGTTCCTAGCATCCCACCCCAATTTCGGGCCCCCAGTATATTGTAATATTGTGTATCATGGTTCATTTAGGCATGGGTGGGAAGAATGTGTTTGTGACTTGGGGAATGTAGATGGTAAAAGAGATGGCCTTGCCAGTAGGTTCAGTTTTGGCAGGTCTGTTTTAGGAAAGAATTTGTCTAGAGGCTGAAGATGTGGAAATGGTTTCACATAAAACCATCTCTGCTCAGCTGTCTCTCAGAAAGGCCTCGTGTATCTTATTTAAGGCCTAGAGGATTGGAGACCAAAACTGTATCTCTGTATCTAGAAAGTGAATGGTCTGCCATCGGTGGGCAGAGAATGGATGCAGGACTCAGGAAGGCTGTCCTGAGAGTCATGGATGTTCAGCTGATGGAGAAGAGGGTACCATTTTTCTAGTCTAAGTCAACCTGACATTGATCGCTAAATTTTAGCACCCGTGACATACCTATACTTGGCCAAGAACATGAGCTCAATTGATATTGTTATCAGAGTTGTTACATATTTTGATAGAAATTTCAGAAGAAGTAAAGCTCTATAGATTATAGTTCTCTAAATTCATTTTCTCTGTAGGACAATAAACAGGCAGCATTTGAATCATTTAAAATAACTTCATAGCCTGCAAAAACAAACCAAAATTGAAGATAAAATAATCTATGCATATTATAAGAGCAAATGTGTTTTCAGTTAGTCAAACATATTATGCTAACATGACTCTTCTGATGAAATCTGGGAGAAAGAAAAAGTTTAAAAAGTGAATGCCAATGAAAATTTAGAAATCTTAAAAGTTCCCTCAAGAAGGACTTGAAAAGATTGATTTAATTTTCCTTCCTAAGTGTGATAAGTACATTTAATATTCTTCTACTTTAGATGGAGATTAGCATTAGAAGGACAAGGGTAATGAAAATGCCGACAAAAAAAAAAAGATAAAATCCAGTTTTTACCCATACTTAAGTTTTTCTCTATTAACAAAGTAGGATGCCTCCAGAAACTGAATTAATTATTTAAAGTTGCAAAAGTTTAATATATGGTCCTTTAGGGTTACTGTATATGCAAATACTTAATTACCAACATACTCTCTATACGTAGTTTTTGGGGATCCCCTTTTATCCATTACCACATTCATGGTATTATGGAATAAGTTAGTCAATTTCATTCTTAGATTTTTGTATATTTAGAATAACATGTAAACTATGCAATAATGTTTAAACATAGCAAAATCCTTGGGAACATTCACAAATTATATTTCTTAGTCATCTACAGAATTTAGGATAATGTGAGATAGATATATCCTTTAGAGCTCAATAAAATTGTATTTAATATTTTAATTTCAGCTTTGACCTAAAACTTAATCGGTGGTTTTATATAATTCTTTTTAAATATGAGAATTAATGGTGGATGACATTCCTGGAATTTGCACTGTGAATTGAAATAACATGAATCTAATAGGAGTTTTCATAAGAAAATGGTATTGTGGGGCATATACCCCTAACAAGGGCTCAGTGGCTACCCTAGAAAGAAACATAAGCCTCATATCCTAACCACCCACATGTGGTACTGAAGTTTTCCCGATGTTTATAAAATCACCAGTGGAGCAATCAATCACATAAAAATTATGTTTGCTGATATATTATCATGATGTTCAATGAAGCACTATTTTAATTCTTCAGAATACCTTCCTTTTTACCAACACCTGTCAGAAAGGACAGCCATCTCAGGGCCATGGAATGGGGAGGGCTTCTTTGGGGAAAAAAATTATAGGAATGTTGGATGAGATGCCTGGAAAAAACTTACTTTTTCTTACATTTCATCATTCTTATTAAGTAATCACAATAAAGTAATATTGTTTATTTCCTTTTTTTAAAAAAAATTATTTCAGTATAGGTGACACTCAGGGTTACATTAGTTTCAGTTGTACACATAGCGATGCGACTTCTCTGTATGTTATCCTATGCTCATCCCAAGTGGAGACATCACCTGTCCCCATACAACACTCCTACCATATTATTGACTATATTCCTCTGCTGTGCCTTTTCTTCCTGTGACTTGTTTATTTAACACCTGGAAGCCTGTATCTCCCACTCCCATTTGCCCATTTTACCCATCTCGCCATCCTTCTCCCCTCTGGCAACATCAGTTTGTTTTCTGTATTTATATGTCTGATTCTGCTTTCTGTTTGTTTTCTCATGTCTTTTTTTTTTTTTTTTAGATTCCACATGAGTGAAATCACATGGTATTTGTCTTTGTCTGACTTATTTCCCTTAGCATAATACCCTCTAGATTCATCCATGTTGTCTCAAATGGCACAATCTCATCCTTTTTTATGGCCACATGATATTGCTTATTTCTGTATCAAATATGCTGTAACTTACACATTAGTTTTCATTCTTCATAGTAAACCTCTTTTGACCTGAAGAATTATTCAGGTGGCCCTGGATTATTTGGGAGAACAACCTTTCAAACTGCCTTGACGCAAGAAGATTAGAAACTTTTTTTTTTTTTTTTTGGTATCACTCTTCTACAAATTCTCTCATAATTCGTTCCATGGACTTTTGTTTTTGTTGGTATATTTTCCTCTCCCTCACCCATCTCCAGAACACTTGGGAATATTAGAAGCACCCAAAGGCACAAGGTGTCCTGTAATCCTGTAGATTCTTATCAAGTTGTCTTTATGTTTACATAAGATAAAAATAGCAAAAACATTAAATCAGTGAATAGTACAAGATCACTGAATTCCCCCACGTTCCTGATACTCCATTTTATGCTTCTCCTATTCTTCTGGGAGTTTCTCATGGTCAGCCTCCCACTGGCCTTTCTTAGGTGAAATCAAGTTCTTCACAAGCGCTATGTTTCTTGACCAGTCATTTGAACCCCCGGTATTTCTTGCCTGCTCTCTCCCTCAGCTGTGGACCTTGCTCCCTGGTAACTTTGAAATCCACTATTCATTTTCATTATAGCACCTTGAGCAGTTTCAGCACATGGTGATGCTTGTTAAATATTTATTGCATGAATTTAAGAATGAATTCATTCATAGCCTTCCGTTCCATTAATATTGAAAGAAGAGGGAACTAAAACCTTTTCTTGGTACACTACAATTGTTTTTCAGTCTCAAAAACCACTATCTTAGCTTTTTTTTTTTTTTGCCTCCTCTTCCTCCTCCTTTTTTTTCTCCTCCTCCCCCTTCTCCCCCTCCTTTTCCTCCTCCTTCTTCTTTTCCTTCTCCTCTTTATTATTATTATTATTATTATTTTGAAGTGTAGAGTCACCACTGGCTTCTTTCAGAGGATCTCTTCCAAACCAGTTTCCCCCATGTCCATAGAAATTTCCAGATTTAATACTCTCATCCTTACTGATGACAGTCCATGGCTCATTTGTCAGCCAATGGATTAAAGCATGGCCAAACGAGTGTTCTAGAATTGCCCCTCAACTTTTCTTCCTCCTTAGGGCTTTTTCTGAAAAGGTCCATTTGCTTTGCAGGGTGAAGCAAAGAATGGGGGATTTCCCATGGAAATACTCCGGTGCTTTGAGCCACAGGGATTCTCATGTAGGGTTCATCAGGAATTAGAATAACTAATGTGAATCTCTGTGTGTGCCTACAATGCTGCTATCCATAAACTAGATGACATCAGTGCTACTGGTAGGAAGACATATCACTATTCATAGGGAGCTGTTGATTGATAGATAAGATTAACACTAATTTCATATCCATGTGTTGTGCATCAAAAATTACCAAAACACAATATGGTGTTTGTCTATTTTCCTGTACCCATCAGACATATTTTAATATTATTCACCTTCCACCATATGCCAGCTCCTTATACTATGCGTTTAAAGTTATACATGTTCATTAGAGAATGAGTGATTTGGCTTTACATTCTTGAAAATGCCCCATCCCTTTACTTTCAGAGCACAGTGTGTTTATTCCAGAGCAGAAACATTATAAATACGTTAGTTCTACCGCACAGAGGCTAGAATTCATAGCTTTTACCAAAGTGGATTCTCCCATCAATGACTCATATTTAAAGTCACGGCTAAGATGCCTCTTCTAAATGAAGTAATATTTAAGCTATGATTTCTAACTGAGGAAGACAACTACTCCCTGATGAGACACTTAGGGATCTTATTTTACATTCTGCATTCACACTTGAAGATTTACATTTAGGTTAAGTTTAGAATGTCAAGCAGACTGCGCAAATAAAAGGCAATATCACCAAGACCTCAGGATGATAGAGCAAGGTAAAATTAAAATGATGTTGTGGGACGCCTGGCTGGCTCAGTCGGTTAAGCGGCTGCCTTCAGCTCAGGTCATGATCCCAGCGTCCTGGGATCGAGTCCCACATCGGGCTCCTTGCTCGGCAGGGAGCCTGCTTCTCCCTCTGCCTCTGCCTGTGCTCGCTCTCTCTCTCTCCCTCTCTCTCTGACAAATAAATAATTTTTTTTAAAAAATTTAAAAAATGATGTTGTGTTTTATTGGATAAACACATCAGAAAGCCCTCTGAAATATGTATTTAACTAATAGAAAGAGCTATTTTATTCTAATGGATGAAAAATATCCAGTCTCTGTGTGTGTGTGTGTGTGTGTGTGTGTGTGTAATTTATTTAAATGCTATTTGGAACTATTCCAAAATGAATAATAACATTCATTTGCTAACTTCTGTGGCAGTTTTATTTATGTTTTGAAGAATATAATTAAATATAGGAATTGGATTTAAGTAACACTGAATTTGTGACATAATCTGATAAGCACTAATGGGGCTGCCAAGAACTGACATAGCCCTTAACCCACCTTACTTCCCATGTCCTGATTTTGTTTTTAAGTGTACACAGCATCGATGTTACTTAGACTTGGCTTTGGAAATTCTGCAGCTCAGGCTATTAGGTATGCAAATTAGGTCTGTTCCTTTTCTCCCAGACCCAACAAGTTCAATCATTTCATGGCTTGCAAATGCTTCATAAGCCTCTTGCTTTTCTAGGGGGGGTTTCTCGCCAATAAGTAAATTACATTTTTAAAAATAGGCTGAATTTTTATCATGATGGCACTACAAACATTCGTCATCCATATAGGGAATATTTTTCCTTCAGGCTCTGATTTGCAATTCATGATTGCTTCCTGTCTCATCCTTGTTTACTCTCGATGGTACAAGATGGAGAGAAGATAGTTTTAGAGCATACACATTTTAAGTCACGTTCAAACTGAACTGGATGGCCTAAAGGTTTTCTCTTTGTGTACACAGTAATTCATTCCATCTAGCCACTGTTAAGTAACAGTTGAAATAATAGGTGACTTTCTCAAGAAAGTGTTAAAATATCATTAAGGTCATGCACATTGAACTAATTTTGGTATAATGTAATTCGAGCTTAACATTATTTAAATAATTTTTATATAACCACATGCCTAAATAAGGCTCCAGTTAGGTGATAAAGATAGTAATTCCTCTGTACAACTTACAAATCTGGTAGTAGGAAATTATTTGTTAAAGGCACTTCTATCTCTCTTTCAAACAACTTTACTGAGATGCCATTTATATACCATAAAGTTCACTGGTAAATATAAATGGTATTCAAAGTGTAAATGTCAATGGCATTTAATATACTTACAGTGTTGGGCAACCATTAGTGTTTCTGTAATTATAGAACATTTCTGTCACACCAAAAGGAAACTCATACCTGTTAGTCCCAACTTATGTTTCTTCCACTCCTTTACCCAAGCCCCTGACAACCACGAATGTGTCTATTCTGGATGTTTTGTAGATACATGGAATCACACAATACATGGTCTTCTATATCTGGTTTAATGTCGTTTCAGAGTTCTTCAATGAGGCAACATCTCAGAATTTCATTCCTTCTAATTGCTGAATAATATTTCATTGAATGGATATACCACATTTTGCTTATGCATTCATCAACAGATGGAAATTTGGATTGATTCCAGGTTTTGGTTATGATACTCCTATAAGCACTGTACAAATTTTTGTATGGTATATATTTTCATTTATCTTGGGGACATAACCAGGAGTAGAATTGCTGAATCATAGGGTAGTTTTGTTTCCACAGTTGCTGCCCTTGTACATTCCCATCAGCTGTGTATGAGGGTTCTAATGTCTTCACATTCACATCAGTACTCTTTATTATCTGTCTCTTTTATTGTCTCCATCCTAGCGGTGTGAATGATATCTCAATTTGATTTTCATTCTCTAGTGACCAACAATGTTGAGCATCTTTTCATGGGCTGCTTAGCCATCTTATATCTTCTTTGGAAAAATGACTATTCAAGTCTTTTGCCTATTTTATAATAGGGTTGTATGTCTTTTTGTTGTTGGGTTTTAAGAGTTCTGTATATATTCCAAATATAAGACCCTTATCAGATATATAATTCACAGACATTTTCTTCCATTTGTTATGTTGTCATTCATTTTCTTGGTAATGTCCTTTAACACACAAAAGCTATTAATTTTAATGAAGCCCAATTGATTTTTTTCCCTTTTGGAGTCAAGAATCCATTGCCAGTTCCATGGTCATTAAGATTTACCCTATATAGTTATTTTCAAAGAGTTTTGTTAATTTTGCTCATATTTAGGTTATTTATCCATTTTGAGAAATTTTGGTGCATGGTCTGAGGTCAGATCCAATTTCATCATTTTTTCATGAGGATATCCTGTTGTTCCAATATAATTTGTTGAAGCTACTGTTCTTCCCCAATAAATGATCTTCACACCCTTGTAAAAATCAATTGGCCATAAATGTGTATGTTTATTTCTGGTCTTTCAACTCTACTTTAGTGACTTAAATGTCTATCCTCATTCCAGTACCATAGCATTGATGATGATGGTGGGGATGGTGATGATGATGATGATGATGATGATAATTGCGAGAAAACACATCTCTACCTTCTTAACAAATTGTTAAATGCTCAGTACATATTGCTAACTATATGCACATAGTTATACAGATCTCTAGAGCTTTTTCATCTTGCATGACTGAAACTATATCCATTGAATAGAAATTTCCCACTTCCCTCTCCCTCACAGCCCCAGCCACCACCATTTTGCTTTCTCTGCTGAGTTTGACTACTTTAGATATCTCATGTAAATAGAATGACACAGTATTTATCCTTCTGTTACTGGCTTATTTCACTTAGTATAATGTTTTCAAGGTTTATCCATGTTGCTGCATATTGTAGGATTTCCTCCTTTTTTAAGGGTGAATAATATTCCATTGTGTGTACAGACCTTATTTCCTTTAGACATTCATCAATTAATGAACATTTAGAAAGTTTCTACCTCTTGGTTATTGTGAATAATGCTGCAATGAGCAGGAGAGTACAAATATCTCTTCCAGAACCCGTTTCCAGCTTTTTTTGAAGACATGCCTGGAAGTGAGATTGATGGATAGTACCACTGAGTTTTGATAAAAACTTTAGCTTTGTAACAAGTTGTAGTACATTTTGAAATCGGGAAATGGGATTGCTCCAAATTTGTTACTTTTTTTCAAAATTGTTTTGACAATTTGGTCCTTTGTGATTCCATATGAATTTGAGGATTGTCTTTTACATTTCCTCAAGGAAAACTGTTAGAATTGTGATAAGGTTTGCAGTGAATCTATAAATTACTTTGAGTAGTATCGCTATCTTAACAATATTGGGTCTTTCAGCACATGAATGCAGGATATCTTTCCATTGATTTAGGCCTTCTTTAATTTCTTTCAACAGTGCTTAATAGTTTTCAGTGTAAAATTCTATCACCTTTTTCGTTAAATTTATTCCTGAGTATTTTATTCTTTTAGATACTATTGTAAATTTTTAATTTCCTTTTTTAATTTGTTTATTGCTAGTGTTAGAAACTCATTGGATGTTTGTGTGTTGATCTTGTACCCTGCAACTTTGCTTAATTTATTTACTAACTCCAATAAGGGGTGTGTGTGTGTGTGTGTGTGTGTGTGTGTGTGTGTATGCTTTGGGATTTCCTATATGTAGAATCATGTTATCTGTGAATATAGTTTTAATTCTTCCTTTTCAAATTGACAACTTTTATTTCTTTAACTTGCCCAATGACTCCAGCTAGAATTTTCAGTACTATCTTGAACAGCAGTGGTGAAAACAGGCCGTCTTGTCTTGCTCCTGATCTTAGAGGGCAATATTTCAGTCTTTCACCATTGAGTATGACATCAGCTGTGGGTTTTTCATAAATGTTCTTTATCATGTTTAGAAAGCCTCCTTCTAGTTCTAGTTTTCCATATGTATATTTTTACTTGTGTATTTCTAGTTTTCCATATGTTTATTTCCATATGTATTTATTATGAAGGCGGTTTTTTCTGCATCAACTGAGATTATCATATGGGTTTCCCCTCCCCCTTTATTTTATAAATGCAATTAATTATACCAATTGATTTTTCTTATGTAGACCCCCCTCCCTTGCATTCCTAGGATAAATTCTACTTGGTCATGTTGTATGATTTTTTTAATATACTGTTGATTTCAGTCTCCTAGGATTTTGTTAAGGAGTTTTTCATCTACATTTATAAAGGGGTATCTGTGTATAGTTTTCTTTTCCTACTATGTCTTTGTCTGGTTTTGGTGTCAAGTAATACTGATCTTTTACAATGAATTAGGAAATATTCCTCATCTTCCTTTTTTGGAAGAGTAAGGAAGGACTTTTGTTAATTTTTCTTTAAATGTTTGGTAGAATTTACCAGTAAAGCTATCTGGTCCAGGATTTTTCTTTGTTGGGAGGCTTTTGATTACCAATACAATCTCTTTACTTATCATAGATCTATTCATATTTCCTAACGTCCACAATTCAGTCTTGGTAGGTTATGTTTCTAGTAATTTATCTATTTCATTAAGGTTATTTAATTTATTGGTGTGTGTATTACTTTCCTTGGCCACCATAACCTACTACCAGTGATTTAAAACCAGAGAAATTAATTCCCTCACAGTTCAGTAGGCCAGAAGTCTTGTTGAAGACTTGTTGAAGTCTTATTGAAGACAGAAGTATTGGCAGGATTGATTCTTTCTAGAGGGTCAAAGGGTAAAGTGATCCCACATCTCTCTCCTAACTTCTGGAGAAGAAAGATCTCAAATCAATATCCTAACTTTATACCTTAAGGAACTAGAAAAAGAAGAGCAAACGAAAACCAAAGTTTTTTCTCCACTCCACTCTAATCTTCATTATTTCCTTTCTTTTGCTAATTTTCGTTTTAGTTTGCTCTTCTTTTTTAATTCCTTCATGTATAACATTAGGTTATTGGTTTGAGATATTCTTTTTTAATGTAGGCATTTATGGCTGTAAGTTTTTGTATGTTGTGTTTTCATTTTAAGTCATCTTAATGTTTTCTAATTTCCCTAGTAATTTCTCTTTTAACCTGTTGATTATGTAAAAGTTTGTTGTTTAATTTGTGAATTTTCTCGTTTTCCTTCTGATAACAATTTCCAGCTTCATTCTATTATAGTCAGAGAAGAGACTTCATATGATTGCGATTTTTATAAATACCTTGAGGCTTGATGTGTGACGGTACTTTTTACTGAAATTTAGCAGTCTCTATTCAGCAGTCTCCTGGCTGCTGTAAGGTTTGTTGTTGTTGTTGTTGTTGTTGTTTGGTTTTTTGTTTGTTTGTTCATTTTTAATTTAAATTTCAAAGTTCTGAGAAAGCTGAAACTTCCATTTTTTTGCGAGCTCAATCATTGCTTCAATTGAAGGACTGATTCTCAGCATTCCCTACTCCGCCATTTCTGTGATGTCATCCATCTTCTGTAATTATCTTACAGATAGCTGGTACATGGCTTTCTTTAGAAGCCTTCCCTGACAACTCCTACTTCTCAGTTCTAAACTAAATGCGCTTTCATGGGTTCCCTTTCCAATGCATTTCCCTGAGACACTTAACTTTTTTCCTGAAGTGATCTGGAAATGAATGTATTCTGAGAATCCTGACACTGGTATGAGATCTCTTTATTCATCCCCCTAAATGCTGGATAAATGAAAATTGCATGACTGAACAAAGAAGAAACAAATTGAGGTTCTCGTGAACTTCCTACAAAGCCTCTTTATAGGTTATAGGTTGTTAAAAAAATTAAAATTATTCAACATGAAACTACTTTGAATTTAATGTAATCATTCTCAAGGACCTCAGAAGACACTTCAATTTCATGGTATATTAAAAGGATGAGTAGAAACATCTCATCATTTCTTACAACCGTAGGTTAGAAACTGGAGAATGGCATGGACTCTTGCTTTAAAACACATTTTTAATTTATTCTGGTTAAATAATTTACTTATATTAACTTGTTTGTCTTATGGGAGCAGAAGTCAAATAGGTTTATTTGATTGTTTTGGTTGTATGATTTCCATAGAAACAAGCACTCATTAGGTATATATATGTATATATATATGTGTGTGTGTGTATATATATATGTTCATTGAGTATAAATTTATATTTGTAACTTTCACATGTTTTCTTGTTTTCTAAAAGTAATTGAGTGACAGAGTTATTTTACATCAACTACTACTAGAAATTGCTAACATGAGCATCAATGCACAAATGTTGGTCCATCCAGTGACAAAAAAGTCTTAACGTGTATTAAAGACCTGAAATGAATTGCTATTATATAGGTAAGGGTGTGCTATTCGACAAACCACATTTAGAAAACTTAAGAATTACTTGCTATGACATCCTGATATAGGTGAGGAGCTAAGTAGCTAAGTCTTAGTCTTCTCTCCCAGTACAACTTTGCAAAGGGTTCCTTTTGTATTTCCTGTCATGTTTCAATGTATCTTGGTTTAACCTTTTAAAAAAGAAACACAAATAACAACAGAAAAGCACAGGGTTGCAAACTAAGAGCTCAATTATTTTTATGTTATTTTATTTATTTTTCTGTTATTTTACAAGAAAACTTAGTTACAAATTGTATGATTACTAAAACTGGTCAGTTATAATGCCAACTATAAAATGATTATTGATGTTCTTATATAAAAACAGCTTCAAAAGAAGTTAACAGAAGGACTCAACCCAAGATGCAAGGAATTGACCCATCAATTGCACTCTTGAGCATTATCCCAGAGAAATGGAAACTTACATTCATGCTAACATCTATGTATAAATGTTCATAGAAATGTTATTTCTAATAGCTAACTACCAGAACAACCCCGATATACTTCGGTGAAGGAAGAGTTGAACAAATACTGTTATATCCAAACAAAGGATTATTACTCAGCAATAAAAAGGAATGAAGAACAATTTGGATGAACCTCAAAGGCATTATGGTCAGTTTAAAAAAAATAAAGTTTAAAAGATGACAACTATGTGATTCCATTTATATAACATTTTTGAAATGATATAATTGTAGAGATGGAAAATGGTTTATTGCCAGGTGACAGGAGCCAGGGGTAGGGTGAAAGTAGCACCAAGGAGTTCTTTTGTGGTGATAAAAGGTTCTTTAGGTTGATTGTGGTATCGTGACACAAATCTGTATATGGAATAAAATTTCAGAGATGTGTACACACATATGCACACACACAAACAAATGCCAGTTGAAAAAATCATGAAAACTAAATAAGGGCTGTGGGCTAATTCATTTCAACATACCAAGGTCGGTTTCCTTGTTTTGATATTGTACTATGGCTATTTTTAAAAAATATTTATTTATTTATTTTAGAGAGAAAGAGCTTTAGAAGGAGGAGGGGCAGAGAGAGAGGGAGAGAGAGAATCTCAAGCAGACTCCACGGTGAGTGTGGAGCCTGATGCAGGTCTCCATCCCATGACCCTGAGGTCACACACCTGAGCTGAAATCTAGAGTCAGATGCTTAGTCAAGTGAGCCACCCAGGTGCCCCACACCACAGCTGTTTGAAATGTCACTATCAAGTGGCATTGGTGAGGGAAGTGTACCCAGGACTCTGCTGTTTTTGCAGCATCTCGTGTGTCTGCACTGATTTCAAAATAAAAAAAGATTTTTTTTAAAATCGCTAGTGCACCATTATAAAACACTATAAAATATTTTAAAATAGAAACACCCCTCACACAACTGCATTGAAAGCAACCTTCTTTTCAGAGGCTTACTTCTAAAAGTCTTCAGTTTGAAGTTTTTATTTTATTTTAATTCACACATGCAATTATGTCAATTCAACAAATACATGCCTGTGAACATGGAAGCTTAAACTTTGATCCTCCACACTCCATTTTCTTCTTCTTCAAATGCCCTTTGTTTGACCAGGAGGGATGTCATTTCCAAAGGTACTGAACGAGTCACATTTAACTTGAACAACATTGTACTTTTGGGTTATTAGGGCTGTTCAGTTTTCTCTGTTGGCTACAACCCCGAGTTGGAAACTCTTCTAAAATGTCAGACTGAGAAAACTTACTGGTTCCAATACAATTTAAAACAAAACAAAACAAAAAAGCTTTGGAATTAATGCAATCAATAATTACCTGTGAAAACAAACTTAAAAAGTAACAACTGAATGCTAAGATGTATAAAACTATCTGTCTTGTCTTCTTTGAATATCAATGTGGCCAAGAAATTGAGAAACACAATGGAGAGTTTAATTCAGAAGCGCTTACTGCGCACCCGAGTCATGATCACAGTGCCTTTTAACGGTCAGCACGTCTGGTAGAGCAGCTCAGGTTATAATGATGACAGAGCACACACTGCCTAAGAGATCCCTGGTATTGACAAATGCTCCCAGTTTACACTGGCATACTGGGGGAGAAGAGGCAAAGCATTGTGTAATGCCAACAGCCAGAAAACCAAAAATCCAACAGAGTCGAAGGAGGAAATTCCTTAGCCAGCTCTCCTGAAAATAGGGTTGGACTCCAGGAGAAAGGCATCAGGGTCAGGACAGAAGTCACATGGCTATGGAAAATAAAATCCTACAGACACAAATTTATAGGACGGCCACTATATCAAATAAGTAAAATGCCTAAGAATCTGAAATTCCACCTAAATCCTATATGGAGAATACAGATATATTTTCTCTATTTTCTGTGAATGACTTGGGATCCAAGGGAATGAAAGAAAGTTTTAAGATAATATTGTTCAGGTGTGGATAAAATTTGGTGTTTTCACAAAATAGCTCATCTGGGGGAGATGATATTGTGACACAAATGTGTGCTCAAGTTAAAAGTCACCAGACCCTTCAATTTTGTTCTCATGGGGTTTTTTGTTTGTTTGTTTGTTTCATTCTCTCATTGGAAGATGAGTTGTAAAATTAATGTATAATAAGCCATTCTCTAAATATCTTTAAGGCCAATTATATTTTACTGTACTTTTAGATTTGGAGTACTTAATATGCTAACTTTCTGTTATTGGTGATGTCAATGCTATTTTTATTAAAGCCAGCGTTAAACTACAAGGAAAAGTAAAAAATCAAAAGGATACTACTTGAATGCATAAAAAGTAAGATTAGAGTAATGGATAGATAGAAGGATGGGAGGATATATGAAAAAAGAAGTATAGGAAAATATTAAGTGAAGAATATAGGAATGAGGTTAAAGGTGTACATTATAATAGTCTTTCAGTTTTTCTCTATGTTTGAAAACTTCTATACAATTTTGGAAAGAAAATGAAAAAACAAAACAAAACAAAACATCAAAAGAACAACCAGAATTTTCAGTGCCTAAATAAATAGCTTTATTTTCTGAAACAATGTTTTAAGGGCTTTGTCAGTATATATCATAAAAGTAAGAGAATGTTACAAAAAAAAACCCTCAAAGGTGGGGCACCTGGGTGGCTTAGATGGTTAAGTGTCTGCCTTTGGCTCAGGTCATGATCCCAGGGTCCTGGGATTAAGTCCCACATCAGGCTCCCTGCTCCTTGGGGAGCCTGCTTCTCTCTCTCTCTCTCTCTCTCTGTCTCTTAAGAATAAATAACTAGGGGTGCCTGGGTGCTCAGTGGGTTAAGCCTCTGCCTTCAGCTCAGGTCATGATCCCAGGGTTCTGAGATGGAGCCCCACATCGGGCTCTCTGCTCAGGAGGGAGCCTGCTTCCCCCTCTCTCTCTGCCTGCCTCTCTGCCTACTTGTGATCTGTCAAAGAAATAAAATAAATAAACAAATCTTTTTTAAAAAAGAATAAATAAATAAAATCCTAAAAAAAAAACCCTCAAAGGTGAAGAAAGACAAATACCGTATGATTTCACTCATAAGTGGAATCTGAAAAAAAACAAGGGAATAAGCAAACAAAAAAGCAGAATCAGACCTTTAAATACAGAGAACAAACTGATTGTTGCCAGAAGGAAGAGGGTGAGGGGCAAAGTGGGTGAAGGGGAACAGGAGAAAAAGGCTTCCAGTTGTGGAATGAATAAGCCACAGGAAGGTACAGCATAGGGAATACAGTCAGTAGTATCGTAATAGTTTTGTATGGGGACAGATGGTAGCTACATTAAGGTAAACACAGCATAAAGTATAAAGACGTTGAATCTCTATGTTGTACACTTGAAACTAATGTAAATTGCGTGTCAACTACACTCAAGTTGAAAAGCTAAAAACAAATTCACATGAGGTTTCTAGGTAAAGAATAAAACAACGGAGATGGGCTCTAGTAGTGGCAAGTACCTCCTTACACAGAACTACCTTTTATTGTCTCACCTTTACTTTGACGTTATACTTTGTCAGTATCTCCGTGTTCTTGACATGGAAATGCCACCTGTGGGCCCAGGTCTGTCTGATAAGACTATAACTCTCCAACAGATCCAAATGATACAAGTTAGGCTTTTTCTCAGATCTGGAACACAAGATCAGCAACAGATGGTTACTTAACTAAGACACCAAAATCATGTGAACTGACAAGATAAATACAGTAATAATTTTGTGTCTCCTCATAAAAAGAGCTTTCTGTATCTTCTTCTGTCGTTGGTTCATGCTGCTTTAAGTAATCTTTCCTCTGGAAAGTTGAATGAGAAGTCAAATCGAAGTGAAATTAGAATGTTCAATGAGGGATGCCTGGGTGGCTCAGTGGGTTAAGCCTCTGCCTTTGGCTCAGGTCATGATCTCAGACTCCTGGGACGGAGCCCTGCATCAGGCTCTCTGCTCAGCGGGGAGCCTGCTTCCTCCTCTCTCTCTGTCTGCCTCTCTGCATACTTGTGATCTCTGTCTGTCAAATAAATAAATAAATAAAATCTTAAAAAAAAAAAAAAAGAATTTTCAATGAGTCCAAAAAAGATTTTATTGGCCTAGAATTGATTAACTTAGAAGTCCCTCAGCTTTTCTTATTCAAGGCAAATGCCACTTCATTGCTGGCTAAAGCTCCTGTGAAGTACTGCGAGGATTTCTTCCTACATTCAACCCTGGGTCCATTTTCCACAAAGTTCCCAGAACCGCAAAGCTTCAAATGCCTGAAGACATTGCTTGGGCCGTTCCTATTGCTTCTAAGCAGGCCTGGGTCTTAGAACTGCCAGGAGAGTTGATATTGATCCTTTTTAAAAAGTTAGGTACAAAGGAAGTAGATCTGCCAGTCTCCTTTAGAAACAGGGTCAAATAACCAGTTGGAAAATTTTCGAAAGGTGTCACATTAAACTTTAATCATACCTACATTTTTATGGAGCTTTTAACTTTGAAAATTGCTTTCACATGCATTATCTCATTTCACGTTCTGTTGCAATGAAATAGCGTCCAGGTTTCAGGGCTGTATTGCAATGACACAGATATCAAAATGTGGATGGGGACACCTCACGAAAACTGATCATTACCACGTCGACCTGCCTGGCTTCGAGATCGAATATGACAAAGGGTTAAGATCCTAGTAGCTGCTGGCGTTTCTCAGAGCCATTTCTCCTTTTTTTTTTGCTTTTTTTCACGGAGAAAATGAGTTCCATCTTCTGTCTCCCTCCCGCACTTCTTCGTTCTGATTTCCTTTTTCTTCTCAATCAATCGGCAGGTCAGCCCGACCCCGGGGTGCATCCGAGCCCTCATGAAGATGCTCTACTGCCCGTACTGCCGAGGTCTTCCCACCGTGAGACCTTGCAAGAACTACTGTCTCAACGTCATGAAGGGCTGCCTGGCCAATCAGGCTGATCTGGACACCGAATGGAATCTGTTCATAGGTAAGGGGCGATCCCGCGGAGCTGTGACGTCATGACGCCGACGTAGATCTCCGACGGGGCGGTGGGCCTGATGGGCGGCTCCGACGTTGCGATGACGTACGGAGACCGAGTGAATTCAATACAGAACCCGGAAGTAGCTTTTAGCCAGTTTTTAACATGATTTTGCATTTGTTCTTTGTTTTCTAAATCCAAAACAGAAGACGCAGAAGAAGAAATCACAGTATATTGTGAAGGAGGGTCCTGTATTGAATTCGCTAAGTTCTCTGACAAAGGGAAAGGTACCTTTGTTGAGTTTCTGGGAGCTTTCCTGTGGAAAGGGACAAGTTAGGGGAAGGAAAAAAAAAAAACCTCATTAAAAACAAATCCAACAGCACTGGTTCTTATTTGTATTACCGCAACGTAGTCACGGGTATTAGTAAACAACTCCTTCCTTAAACATCCATGACGAACCGAGCTCAAATCTTTTTGCTAAAGTATGCAAGTTTCCTTCCCCATTCTGTGGAGAGGAATGCTTCCGCCTCACCGGCTCCAGAGAGCCTTGCGGTCTTCGGAAGGTAGCGGGAGAGAGGCCGGGGAAGAGGCCGGCAAGGTCGGCGAGGCCCGGCCCTCGCCTTGGGGCGCGGACGTCGCTCGGGGAGTCGCGCTGTCAAAAGATATTTCCCAAATTGCTATCCAAGGATGAAAGGACACATTTCACAGGCAGGCTTCTCCCCGGGAAACACAGAGGCCTTGAAAGAGTAAATGTGTCTTCTCCCCGCTCTGTCAAACGGCCTTCAAATAAAAGTATTTCAATTGCATTGACTTGCAATTGCGCGGTGACAGGCGGAGTGGCGCTCGTCGCGACATCTGTCGGCGGCATCGTTTATGCAAACCTCGAAACCAGAAGGCACGCCTAACGCCTTCTGACATCTAAGATTCGGGTGGGAGGGGGGAAAAGATCTAAGACGTGTTGGAATGGAGTGAAACCTAAGCCCCCTGTACGAAGATGTGCTTAGGTTACAAGCCTTCGGCTTTGGCTGTGTCACCCACCGGCTAATGTGCTGTTATGCTTAGGAACGCCGAAGAAAATGGTTTTGAAGTTTTAAAAAAAGATCTGAGAGTGGGTAGATTCAAATGGAACTCATCTTAACAAAACCCCAGAAATCATTTCAGGGAGAATAAATTGAAATGCTGTTCTC
>PISX010016261.1:0-46809 GCA_004024625.1 Mellivora capensis
AAAAAAAAAAAAAAAAAAAAAAGATGTCTCCAAAGGCAAAGGAAACAAAAGCAAAAATGAACTTTTGGGACTTCATCAAGATCAAAAGCTTCTTCACAGCAAAGGAAACAGTCAACAAAACAAAGAGGCAACCCATGGAATGGGAGAAGATATTTGCAAATGACAGTACAGACAAAAGGTTGATATTCAGGATCTATAAAGAACTTCTCAAACTCAACACACGCAAAACAGATAATCATATCAAAAAATGGGCAGAAGATATGAATAGACACTTCTCCAATGAAGACATACAAAAGGCTAGTTTGTTTTTGTTTTTGTTTGTTTTTATTTGTTTTTGCCTGTCAAACTAAAAACAAATCTTGATTACCCAACAGATTTTTTTTTCCTTTGGCAAGACTATTCTCTATTTATCAATCATTTGAACTATGAAAACTCAAATAAGTATAGAAATTCAAGTAGAGAGTTATAGCAATAGGAAGATTGCTTGGGATTTCAAAGACAGTAAAAAGTATTAAGTTCTGAATTAAGAGAGAAAACTTTATATGTTTTGGACTTGGGAAAAGCTGATTGGCCTTGATATGCTATGAGAAGGGATAAAACCCAAATCTCATGGGGACTTACCCGCCACGGAACGAATGATGGAATTGAATTGAATGTTGCCCATTATGAATTCTGTAGCAGAAATTGGGGTTCTGGTCATTGAGAAATAAAATGCCAATAAGATTTATATGGCCAATTGGCCAGTCCAGGACAACATCAAATTGTTTTCTATCATTAGATGTACACCTGTCCAGTGGCTGGGCTCCTGGTCCACCTTGCACGGCCCCCACTCTTCTTGCCCCGTCAAGCTCTCCAACAGTCTGGTCCATTCTGTGTTTTACTTGGTGAAGCTGAAGAAAAGAGTGAAGAGGTTTTGGGTCCTGCTGGTTCTGTGTGCATGTGAACAGCTGTGTTTTATCAGCACTAGTGTAACCAATATAGTTAATATGGCTTTAATTATATAATTTTTATTCCAACATACAGAACATGAGTGAGGCAATGGTAGGCTTATTGAGTCACACCAGAAATAAATTTCCAATGTGAGATAAAAACAAAATACAATATAAAATGACTTCAGATATGAACAGGAAGGAAAGAAAAAAAAGAAAACTCTTCTGGTCTGCTTTAGGCAAGCAGGGAGTCTCAGAAACCAATCACTTAAAATGTTTCTAAATGCTGCACATACCATCAGTTGACATGATAAATATAGGGCCATAAATGTCAACTTAAAACCATTTTTAATAAAATTGTTTTAATTATTTTGACCCATTTTTAGAATGTTAAGGAAATCACAAACCACTCAAACATGAAAAACAAAGCTGAATTTAATTTTCTCAGTCAAGTGATAAATGCAAGTAACCAGAGAGACAGAGAGAAGTGCCTGTACCAGCACAAGGGCGAGCATGATGAGGCATGTGAAGTGCTCTGCCCCATGCAGCATGGATTGGCTATGTGCAGGGCTGTTGAGTGGTCCTCCTTTGAGGCCAGGGTGGAGGGAAATGTGGAATGTGCTGCAAATCTTCTAACTGGAGTCTTCACACCTGGTTTGGAAATCTAGGCTGCTTCTCTATCCAAGTGACACACTGGCTGGGGTCTTGTGACAGGTATGGGATCCCTCACTTTCAATAATGATTTCCAACAGCTGTATATCCTTCAGTCCATGATTGTACAGAATGAGGTCCTCAAACTGTATTCTATTAAAAATGATTCTCCTTGCTGTTCCTTTTTAGGTAATCATGTTTTCTCTCTAGCAACTTTATTTTTCTTTGATTTCCAGAAATTTTATTTTGATATGCTGAATTTATTTCAAAAATATTTCATGGGACTCATAGGTTTTCTTATATTTGTGATTGGTATCTCTCAGTTTTATCTCTTCAAATATTGCCTCTAATTCTCACCTTTTTTGGACTCCAACTGCATACATACTATTACCTTATCCTCTGTCTTTGTATTCTGTGGTTCATTTTTGACATTTTTATCTATCTTTCAGTTCACTATTTTCATTATATTTTATTATCCATGGTTAATAAAAACTCTACCTAGCCTTCTTGTATTACCTCTTTGTTTTATTGTCTTGGGTTCTGGTCATGCTTTGTATTATAGTCCTACTATATATATATTTTTTAAGCAGAGTACAAGACATTTTATACAAGCACTTGTAGAAACAGTTTGAGGTCTGTGAGAGTATTACATTTCTTAAGGGAGAATTCTGGCCAATGCCTAGGGAATCTGGAAATCTTATCTCTTTTAATCTGATTTTAAGAATCAAAATAATTTGAAGTTTGCTTGATTGCCATGCAATGCGAAGGCTAATCCCAGGGGCAGGCCTGCGGGGGGAGCCTTGCTCTTACCAGTCGACAGATCTCTGGTTGTCTCCAGCTGGTCTCTTTGGCTCCTGGCACCCTGAATTGCCAATCATTGGTTCCCAGCAAAAACTGCTCCAAATTTTCTCACCCCACTCAGTCCCCCTCCTGTCCTAAACCATGACCCCTTGATTAACCATAGCCATGTTTCTTATTCCTTTAGAAAGATGGTGTTCTTATGTCTTATCCAGATCTCCTGTTATTTCTCAGGAGTGGAGGCTGTTTTCATTCACCAAATCCATCATCGCTCCAAGCAGAGCCTCCAATCCCAGTCTCCTTCCCTCTCCCTCTGACCTGCACTCGTGTCTCCATAGTGACATCCATAGTTGCCCTTTGTCCCTGCACATCTATTCCAGGCATACAGTTTGCTCAATCTTCTGCACATTCTTGAGTTTCTTAAAATTTTTGTATCATTCCTTTCCTTAGTGTGACATTTTAACTCAGACTTTTCTATGTGATGACAAACTTCTAGCTCTCAAAAAATGCAGTGGTCTAATATGGCAAATACATGCTCTAAAAAATGAATGCACCTGCAATTAACAAATTGTGTTATGTATTTCTTATACTCAAAATCCACAGCTCCCACCTGCATGTATGCATATGAGAGAGGCTGAAAATATTTTGAGTGCAATTAGTAATTTCCTTCAGTGTAAGTTTTTTCTTCAAGGCACAGCATTTCTGCCATTTTATAGGATGTTTTAGAAATGAATAGAACTATTTAAAATTTGGCAAAAAGATTTTTGTTTGTTTTGCATAAGTCGTTTTTCCTCTGCTGCTAAAATTTCCAAGTTGTGGTCCATTTCAGATAGTTGTAGCTCTCAGGAAATATTAGACACTTCTTGCTGAAGATACCATAATTTTTGCACTCTTAATTTGACTTAGTCTTACTTCCTTATTGATATTCCAAATTTGATTTTGTTCAGTACCAATTACTTTTTCCAGAAGCCCCATGCCCACTTTTAAAAGATACCCCTTAATTACACTGCAGTTACAAGGGATTGCTCTATGGAAGCCACTGTTTTCTGGAGTGGGTGTGAGGGTTTAGAAGATCCACGTGGGGAAATGCTGGACCCTCTTCAGGGCACGGGTGCTGGCTTCAGCACTGACAGACTTCACTGCTGAAGACACAGCAAGGGAGCCCACTTTATGATGGGGAAATTGGAATATAATGATAGCTCCTCTCTTTCATCCTTCAGAGGCTAGTGGACCCAGGGCTCATGGTTTCTTGGTTTGCCCACTCAGAAAACCTCTATTGTTCCCTGCTGGGATATATTAGGAGGAATCAAGTGCTGCTCCTGCTTATGGGAGTCAGATGTTTCTGTCTCTTGTATTCTACTGTGCTGTCTTTCAAGGACTTTGCTCAAGGGCACGGCAACAAATGACAACAATTAAAAAAAAATAATCTATAGCAACAGCTGCTGAGAACCTGTCATACACAGCTTGTGGGTTCCTACTCAAGGGGCTTGAGTTCCCACACCTTTACTGTCCATGACACTCATTGTGTTTGTTGGACTGACTAGCTTCTTCTGTCTTCTATCTAAAAGAGCACCAAAGGCAAGTAATAAGCAGAGATCTTTCAAAAACACCTGTCAACCAGAGAGTAGAGAATAGAACTACATGTTATGATTACTTCCCAGAAACACATATTGTAACAGGAAGTTATTTCCTGAACATAGATGATGCTTTAATCCACTAAAATAGAACATATCCCTATCTCTCCTCCTGGTCAACTGTCAAGTGGAATTTGGAGGTTCCATCTCTTTCTTGGTAAATCATGACTGATTTCAATAGGACCAGGTGAGGTTATAGGAACAGCCATTAAAACTTTAGCATGCTTGGCGGGGAGCCTGCTTCTCCCTCTGCCTCTGCCTGCCACTCTGTCTGCCACTCTGTCTGCCTGTGCTCGCTCGCTCTCTGACAAATAAAATAAATTAAAAAAATTTAAAACTTTAGCATGCTCTGGCTGCTATATTTTCCACTTCTGAGTTAAGAACACATAGGCCTTTTCTCCTTTGAAAGACAACACAAGAAAGGCCAGTGATCATTGAGTTTATTCACACAGAATGTTCTACAGAGATGAGTGCTGACAATCCTGAGGCCCCTGCTCAGGGAGGGGCTGTCCTTTCCAGCAGTGATGACAGCTCTCTTATCCCGAAGAAGGAAGAGTGTGGCAGTGGGCCATAAGCCACCATGTAGGTGTGTGCTCCTATGGAAGGTGGGCTGTGCCAGAGGCTGAGTGTGGGCAGGCATGAAAAGTGGGAGCATCACCTCAGTCCTGTGAAATACCCTCTATTCCTTCTTCAGTGACACCAGCCTGAATCGAAAACCTCTGAGCAAGCACAACTGAAGTGACAGAAATGGTGACTTTTAAAAACATTCATTGTTTCCACTTGAGCTATTGAGTGATATTCTGGTGAAAGCTATTCTTAGATTTAAAAAGAAGCACATGGAAAAGTGCTTCAGATCAGACGTTGAGTCACTGAACCAGCATCACAGAGGGGTGGTGGCAGGAGCCCTGCCCTGGGGCCCCTCACTGGTCATTCCACATCAGAGTACGTCACCCCCGAAGGTCAGGTGGGGCAAGAGAGGGGAGTCAGGGAGGTGTCCTCAGGCAGATTCCTACTCAGGGTTCCTTCGTCTCTGGGCTTCTGGGCTCCCATACACTTCCTTCAAGAGTTTTCTTCCACTCCATTCTCTTTCACTTTTCATTTGGAAATTCCATATACTCCATGTATTATACCATTGAATGTTTTCCAGCTTTTGGATTCTCTGCAATTCTTTTTTTCCTCTTTTCCCTTTTGAATGAAATCTATTGATTTCTATTACCTGTCAACATTGAGTCTTTGTTTAGATGTTGAGAGTTTATTGAGTAGCCTTTCGAAGACACTCTTTATCTCTGTTACTGTGCTTTTGATTTTTAGCATTTCCACCTGATTCTTTCAGCTGCTGTCTTTCCCCTGGAATCACCCGCCTGATCATGTAGGTGATCCCCTACCTGATAGCTTCCTTTTCCATTAGGGCCTTTAATGTATTTGTCACTGCTCCTTTATCTTCTCCCTGTGATGGTTTCAACATCTCTGTCATATCCAGGTCTAGTTCTGATGATTCTTTCTTCTCTTTAGACTGTCTATGCTTGCATTTAGATACCTCAACATTTTGAGGAAAACCACACATGTAGTACAGGACAATGCCTCCTGAGGAGTGGCTAGTAATTGCATTGGTCTGGTCAGTCGGGAGCTGGACTGGGTTTGAGGTGTGTTGCTGCTGCGGGTCCTCCCAGTCTACCAGACACTTCCAGTGATACCTCTAGTGTTACCTTGTGGTTATGATGTGGGCCAATTTGCCGAGTATTTTTCTGAACATCTGCTCTCACCCAGCCTGCGTACTTCCACAAGAGCTCCTGCCCTCCTCTGTGGGCAGGACTTCCTCTCCTTTGCTGTCCACCACCTGTGGATATTTAATACGTGACTGATCGTAAGCACTAGATATTTCATATACTGCTGACAGAAAGGCAAAATGATACAGCCACTCTGAAAACAGTAGGGCAGCTTCCTATAGAACACATGCAACTTTGCATATGACTTTGCGAGCACAGTCAGCATGTATCACAGAGGAATGGAAACCCGCATCTACACAAAAACCTGTACATGAATGTTCATGGGAGCTTTATTTTTAATAGCCCCAACCTGGAAATTACCAAAATTCCTCTTGATAGGTAAATTCCATGATTTTTAGAATTATTCTTAATAGAATAACATTTCTTAGGAGAGTTGAATATAGGATATAGGTGAAAAAGTAATATCCATTAAAAAGTGCCCTCAGGGGGCACCTGGGTGGCTCAGTGGGTTAAAGCCTCTGCCTTCAGCTCAGGTCATGATCCCAGGGTCCTGGGATGGAGCCCCGCATCGGGCTCTCTGCTTAGCGGGAAGCCTCCTTCCCCCTCTCTCTCTGCCTGCCTCTCTGCCTACTTGTGATCTCTGACTGTTAAATAAATACATAAAATATTTTTTTAAAAAGTGCCCTCAGGCCACAGGGTTATCTTTTTCTTTCTTTTATTCCCCTGCAGGCTGAAACTCCCCCATTCCTTATGGGAGGCATGGGAGAGGGTCTGAATGGATTTTATGGTGGCTGTATTTCCCTACCCCAACTGAAATCCCTGTCCACCAATGGCCTTGGACCAGTTTGGTTACCTCCCTGACCCCAAGAGATTGAGTCTTTTGTTTCCAGGGAAAGTAGGGAAGATGCTTCTGGGAGGTTTGAGGATGGCTACCCTGGCAGCTTCCTCTGGGCCCCACCAGTATTCTCTGCCATCACCTTAGGAGGCTCTTGGAGAAAAAGTTCTACACAAATGTGGAAATCACCCTGAATGTGTAGCTCTCAGGGATTTAATATTCTCATGCAAGCCCCTACTTGTCTCTTAGCAATTAGAAATTTTCTAACTGAATCTCCTTAATAGCTTGCATGGCATCAGAAAACGTCAACCCCCATAAGTAAATGCTCAGGTCTTGTTTCTCCCTGTGGACACTTGCCTCTCAAATTTTCAGTTAATTGCTGGTCTGCAAACTTAATGCTCTGATAGGGTCAAGAGAGTCACTAATCTGAAGTTTTTCTCACTTTTTGTCTTAGAAACATGAGATAAACACCCCTTCCACCTCTGAATTGTACCTGGAAGACTACATTAATATTTTATATTTTAAATACTTTAAAAATATTATCCCAATCTATCATTTGTTGTTAGGTATTTTATGGTATCTTTTGGTGTGAAGAGATTTAACCTTTTTATTTACTGGGATATTTTTTCCTTCATATTATCCAATTAAGATATTGTTCTTAGGAAACCCTTAATAGATATTTCTGTATTTTCTATCTGTATAGGTTCTATATTCTGTTGAGTTAATTTTTCCATCTTGAAATTTAATCTTTAATGGTGTGAAATAGATATAAAAATGTATTTATTTTTCTAAATTAATCGCTAAGTGTTCCAAAATCATTTCCCACATAGTCCTTTCCCCAGTGTGTAGAACAGTTTATCAGAGTCAGTTCCCCACAGACAGTAGTCTATTTGGCCCTCACTTGGACTCAGCACTTCATAACAGGGAAGAAGCTTAGCACATCTGGCTCCATGTTACTTTGAGTTCCCTTGGTGCAGCGACCTACATCTTAGGAACTTCTGCTTAGCCCTGTACATAGACAGGTCACAGCTAGATTTGCAAAAATTGCTTTTTACCTGTCAGAGCACACCACGAAGGCACACACACAGGTTTGGTCTTTCCACAACATCAGCTTTATTCATTCTTAACATAATCATAAAGCAGGTTCAGGATTTCAAACTCAGTGGTATTTTATCAGGTGTTAACTTGGTTCCACACAAAGCAGAACACAAGACAAGTCAGACAATGAATGAGATAGGACAGGGGATGGGAAGCTAACAAACCAAACGTGAAGCCCAGCTGTGGGAACACAGCTGAGATTAAGCCTCAGCCTGGTCTTGGTCAGCTCTAAGCACCTACTGCATATTATGTTCAAGCAGGGAAGGATCTCAGTTATGTTCACAGATGAATTTGGCAACAGCTGTCTTTTTAAAAAAAAGGATTTTTTTAATTTAAATTCAATTCAGCTTGTATATAGTGTATTATTAGTTTCAGGGGTAGAATTCAGTGATTCATCAGTTGCACATAATACCCAGTGCTCATTACAGCAAGTGCACTCCTTAATGTCCATTATCCAGTTACCCCATCTCTCTGATGTGGGAAACAAAGGCAGAAAAAAATTATTAAATTTCCCTACTACCTACAGCCCATTGACAAGTCCTTGAAATAGGCAGAGTGACCTTCCTCTAGGGACTCAACTGCCTCAATGTTGATACTTTGCTAAAGGCAAAAGGCAATCTTAGACCAACCCTCAGGATCCTGTAAGACTACTTTAACATATAAAAATTCCTTTGGAAACTTCCTTTATCTCTACCCCAAGATATATGTTGGCCATCACCCCCAAGCATATGACCCACCAATATACATACAAAGGGTCTCATTACTGAGTTTTTGCTAAACAGTAATAAATGACCTTCCTAATAGTAACTAGCTCCCTTGGGATTCTGGAAACCTTGTTTCCAAAATACCTGGGGGGCTAACACTATCCCTAACCTCCTCCCAACTTGAAAATATATAATGGGCCCAACTCATAACCCCAGTGCAGGTCTTCCTGCCCATGGGTCCTGTCCCCATGCTTTAATAAAATCACCTTTTTGCACCAAAGACATCTCAATAATTTTTTCTTGGCCACTGGCTTCAAACCCTAATGTTTTTTCCTATATCATCTCCACCCACCTCCCCTCCAGCAACCCTCAAGTTTGTTTCCTATAGTTTATGGTTTGCCTCCTTCTCTGTTTTTATCTTATTTTTTAATTTAAATTTCAATTTGGGTCACATATAGTATATTATTAGTTTCAGAGGTAGAGTTTAGTGATTCATCAGTTGCATGTAACACCCAGTGCTCATTACATCAAGTGCCTTCCTTAATGCCCATCGTCCAGTTACCCCATGCCCCCACCTATCTTCCCTCTAACAACCCTTAGTTTGTTCCCTATAGTTAAGGGTCTCCTATGGTCTGCATCCCTCTCTGATTTTATTTTTCCCTCCTTTCCCCTATGATCTTCTGTTTTGTTTTTTAACTTCCACATATAAGTAACATCATGTAATTGTCTTTCTCTGATTGACTTTTGTTGCTCATCATAATGCCCTCTAGTTCCATCCAAATCATTGCAAATGGCAAGATTTCATACGTTTTGATGGCTGAGCAATACATACACACACACACACACACACCCCACATCTTCTTTATCCATTCATCTGTTGATGGACATCTGGGCTTTTTCCATATTTTAACTATTATGGACATTGCTGCGATAAACATTGGAGTGCATGTGCTCCTTCAAATCACTATGTTTGTATCCTTTCGATAGATACCTAGTAGTGAAATTGTTAGGTCATAGGATAGTTCTATTTTTAACTTTCTGAAGAACCTCAATACTATTCTCCAGAATGGCTATACCAGCTTGCATTCCCACTAACAGTGTAAGGGGTTTCCCCGTCTCTGCATCATTGCCAACATCTGTTGTTTCCTAGGTTGTTAATTTTAGCCATTCTGACTGGTGTGAGATGGTACCTCATTGTGGTTTTTATTTGTATTTCCCTGATTTCAAGTGATGTTGAGCATTTTTTCATATGTCTGTTGGCCATTTGTATGTCTTCTGTTCATGTCTTCTGCCATTCTTTTGAGTGGATTGGAAATTTTTTGTTTCTTGGGTTTTGAGTTTAATGAGTTCTTTACATTTTGGATACTAGCCCTTTATCTGATAAGTCATTTGAAAATATCTTCTCCCATTCCATAGGTTGTCTTTTAGTTTTGTTGACTGTTTCTTTTGCTGTGCAAATGATTTTTATCTTGATGAAGTCCCAGTGGTTCATTTTTGTTTTGTTTCCCTTGTATTTGGAGATGTGTCTAGCAAGAAGTTGCTGTGGCCAAGGTCAAAGAGGTTGCTTCCTGTACATTCCTCTAGGATTTTGATGGATTCCTGTCTCACATTTAGGTCTTTCATCCATTTTGAACTTGTTTTTGTGTATGGTATGAGAGAATGGTCCCATTTCATTCTTCTGCATGTGGCTGTTCAATTTCTCCAACACCATTTATTGAAGAAAGTGTATTTTTTCCATTGGATATTCTTTCCTGATTTGTTGAAAATTAGTTGACCAGAGTTGAGGGTACATTTCTAGTTTCTCTATTCTCTATTCTAGGTTCTCTATTTCATTGATCTATTTTTTTTTTAATCTGTTTTTGTGCCAGTACCATACTGTCTTGATGATTACAACTTTGCAATCATCCAGAATTGTGATGTCTTCAGCTTTGGTTTTCTTTTTCAACATTCCTTTGGCTATTTGGGGTCTTGTCTGATTCCATACAAATTTTAGGACTGTTTGTTCCAGCTCTGGAAAAAGGTTGATGATATCTTGATAGGGACTGCATTGAACGTGTAGACTGCTTTGTGTAGCATAGATATTTTCACAGTATTTTTTCTTCCAATCCATAAGCATGCTTTTCCATTTCTTTGTGTTTTCCTCAATTTTTTTCATAAATGTTACGCAGTTTTTAGAGTATAGATTTTTACCTCTTTGGTTATGTTTATTACTATGTAGCTTAGTTCTTTGGTGCAATTATAAATGGGATTGATTCCTTGATTTCTCTTTCTGCGGCTTCATTGTTAGTGTATAGAAATACAACAGACTTCTGTAGGTTGATTTTATATCCTGCAACTTTGCTGAATTCCTGTATCAGTTCTAACAATTTTTTGGTGGAGTCTTTTGGGTCAACCAGGATATTAAAGAAGAATTTAAAAGAACACATGGAAGCAAATAAAAATGAAAACATAGCAGTTCGGAATCTTTGGGATGCAACAAAGTTGGTCCTAAGAGGGAAGTATATAGCAATACAGGCCTTTCTCAAGAATCAAGAAAAGTCTCAAATAGATAACCTAATCTTACACCTAGAGGAGCTGAAATAAGAACAGCAAATAAAGCCTAAATCCAGCAGGAGAAGAGAAATAATAAAGATTAGAACAAAGATCAATGATATAGAAATTTTTTTAAAAAGAACACAGTAGAAAATATCAATAAAACTAGGATCTGGTTCTTTGAAAGAATTAATAGGATTGATAAACCCCTAGCCAGACTTATCAAAAAGAAAAGATAAAGGACCCAAATAAATAAAATCTTGAATGAAAGAGGAGAGGTCACAATCAGCACTGAAGAAACACAGTTATAAGAGAATGTTATATGCCAACAAATTAGACAATCTAGAAGAATAGATAAATTCCTAGAAACATACAAACTACCAAAACTGAAACAGGAAGAAATAGAAAACCTGAACCTTTAGTCTGATAATTCCCTCAAATCTGCTCATGTGCTTTTGTCTAAAGCATCAGGCAATCAAAAAGAATGAAATCTTGCCATTTGCAATGACATGGATGGAACTAGAGGTTATTATGCTAAGTGAAATAAGTCAGTCAGAGAAAGACAAATACCATATTATTTCATTCATATTTGGAATTTAAGAAACAAAATAGATGAACATAGGCGAAGGGAAGGAAAAATAAAATAAGATAAAAAACATAGAGGGAGGCAAACCCTAAGAGCCTCTTAACTATAGGAAACAAACTGAGGGTTACTGGAGGGGAGGTAGAGGGGATGGGGTAACTGGGTAATGTATATTAGGGAGGGCATTCAATGTAATGAGCACTGGGTGTTATATAAGACAGATAAATCAATGAATTCTACCTCTGAAACCAATAACATGGTATATGTTAATTAAATTGAATCTTAATTTTTTAAAATAAAGCATCTGCCATTGATTTCAATATATATTTGGTGTTTCAGGAAGAAAGATGGAAACAAATGGAAAGAAGCTATGAGGGTTACTTTATAGCAACCGCTTTTTCAACTTCCTCTCTTGTGATGTAATATTATTGTTATAATATTGAAATTCATAGTAATTGGACTAAGTCTGAAAACAGCTTAGGCTATTGAATTCATAATTCAACATTTAAAGCAACAAGATGGCCTTACAAGACAATGTTTTGCAGATTCTGTTTGAAGATACTACAATGGATAAATTCATTTATGCATGCAAAAACCAAAGTTTTAAAAATAAATATATTTTTGTATTAAACATGTGCTGCATAAACATATTTTATTAATTGTCATCATTTTGAGAAACACTTCCCACTATTTAATAAAGCTAATGTGGGGGTTACAGGGAAGGATTTTCCTTTGTCTCCATATTTGCTCTTAGATAAATTTAAATGAGCTTCAAGCCACTGACAATACCTTCAATTTCAATATGACAAAGAAGCAGATGTTGGATAATTCCATTATATTACCTACATTTATTTATTGCATATTCTCATCTATTAATGTATTCCATTACTGAATTATATTTTGTTAAGAAAAGAGTGGATAGCCAACATTTTGGTCTTCTTGTCTTCTTAAAGTGTGAGATAGATAGATATATATATGATGTTTAACTATAAATATACATTTATTTTATCCAAATCAAGTATGTGTGTGTGTGTATATATGCTAAATATACATATATTTATCTCCCCTATTGAATGCAATAATTCAATATTTGCTAATTCAGGTGTTTATGGTGACTTTGTAGAACATAACTACCATGAACAATGAGAGTCAGCTGTACATCTTTAGTGGTATAGTATGAGTCAATTATATTTTTAAGCATTGTTTTTAAGTTTTGGCTTACAGAAAATGTACTATAAACTGTGTCTAGATAAATTGTAAGTATTAGATAAACTTCATAAATTGGGTTAAATAACAAAACTGTGTTAACAGGAATGAAAAACATGGCTGTCCAGGAGACAGCACTGTGTGCAAGGTGGGGTCTGGGAGTCAGCACCACCTGTGAAAGCAGACACCTGTGACCTAAAGTGTGAGAAGTGGCTCGGCAGTACACACTCAAGGTGTGTGGACCCATCAGGCTCCCCTGGTGAGAACCTGTCTATTATTTCCTTCAAAACTGCCAGGCAGAAATTGTAGATGGAAAAATAGTCTGTGAGTCCCGTATCAGTGAGATTACCTGGTTTAAGGAGTACTATTGCTATTATAAGTGGACAAGGGTGTTTTTCTCATGAATTCAGTAAAACTCCTAGCATTCTCCAGTCTGTAAAATTCATCTTCTGGGGTGTTCTTCAAGCAGGGAGAGGGAGAAATTAGGACAGATGGAAGAATAGCATGCCCACAAATAAATTTTGCATTCGTTCAATAATTAAGCAATATATTTTCTGTGAACCTAATGAAAATGTAAACACCGTGCAGAGTTATTCCTGTATAAACCATTGCCATAACATGTGATGGGATGGAGGGGAGATCCCCCACAGCTGGTCAGTTTGGGGGTTGAGTCAGCCAAGAAGTAGTGTCACCAAGATAGATTGTCAGGTCACACAGGAGCCGTTGGAATCCCATGGGAACCTTTATCATTTTGCAAAAAAGCATACATTTTGGGGTGTTTTTCTTGTCTCACACCAATGACGCTAACGTTTTGTGGGTTTTTTTTAAGTATATTTATTTATTTATTTGACAGTGAGAGAGAGAGAGACAGAGCACAAGCAGGTAGAGTGGCAGGCGGAGGGGGAGAGAGAAGCAGGCTCCCTGTAGGGAGCCCGATGCCGGACTCGATCCCAGGACACTGGGATCACCACCTGAGCCTAAGGCAGCCGCTTAACCAACTGAGCCACCCAGGCGTCCCAACGCTAAAGTTTAAGGTTAGGTCTGTACTTGTGCTTAATAAAATTCCATTACTTTTAAAATTCAATTTAATTTGGCCTCAGAGAAAACAGAGCAAAGAGGATTGGGTAGATTTATTTTTACACTCTTTGAGAAAGCATTTTGTGGTGATGAAAATAAACTGATGCTTAATGATCACCGCCGGTCGCCGCCGTAGACACCATTACTAGGATGTCCGCATCACCCATGCGGCCGCCGCTGTGGACCCCGTTACTCCGATGTAGGGGTCACTGACATGGCCACCACCATGACTACCGCTGGGGCACTGTTGCTGTTGCTTATGGCTCACCCCACACTGCCCAGCCCTGGAGTTTGCAATGTTCCTGTACATCGTGGTGCCATGTTGGCCCTCCTGGTATATGGGCAGGCCCCGGTGTCTCTGGATTGGGGGTGGTGTCTCTGGCGGGTGTAGATTAAGATCACTTCCTGGCCAGTCACTTAATGTAGGTAGGTGGACAGATGGGGCCCAAGGAGTCACTGAGGATCTCCTGGGTGCGTGTTGAGCTGCTACCAAGAATGGTGGTGGGGATCCAGGCTGTCAGGAAAGAAGTGCACTTCTCCTACCCGCTGGCTTCCACAGGTATCCTATAGGACCTTCAGTAGATGTTGCTGGGCTCTCCTAGCTCATAGGCAGGATTCTGCTGGATCACGCCTAGACCACCCTCTGTTTCTAGGTTGGGGGGTCAAGAGATGTCACACCTGTGTCTCTTCTTTTGTTGGTTAGGGACTCATCAGATGCATGTTACCATTGTCTTTCCAGTCCTGGAGCTCCTGACAAGTTCACCTTTACAGTGTCACTCAGAGTTCTCTTCTGCTTATACCTCCTGATGCTTCTGAAGTTTATGATTATGCTCAGCAGGTGGAGTGGGAGGAAGTGTGTCACCGCCACCTTGTCCACAGCAGTGGCCCCAATGTTAGTTATAATTTCTGACTGTGACCCCATAGTTTCTGTGTCTGTGAAATTTAAAATTCCTTTATTTTGTGTTGACTAGCAGACAATATATTTGGCGAGTATTAAAATTTAATTTAAGTATTTGTATTTTTTTTCAGCACATTAAACATTTCATTTCTTTGTCCCTGGATTTTAGTTTTCCTTTGAATTATTGGTTGAATTCCTTTGATTTTTTTAACTTTTGGAAAAATCTGAGTCCACACTTCCTCAAATGTCATTTTTGTACTTTCCTTCTTCCACCAAGACTTTAATTCCACACTCTTCCATGTGTTTCTTTTCCTTTATCTCTTACTATTATTTTTCTCCATATCTCAATATCTGTATTTCCCACAGCTTCTCTTCTCCCATGAAAGCTGTGGTTCCATTCATTAAGCTTATATTTTCCACTTCCAGATTTTCCATTAGATTCTTAGAGATTTTAGTTTTCCAGTAAAAGTCTTCATGTTTTCCTGGACATACTAATAATTGTTATTTTAAATTATTGCTCAGTAACTCCAATATTTGCACCATTTATATTTTTTTTCTTTCTGTCACTTTTTGCCTTTTTTCCCTACCTATTAACATGCCAGGTAATTTTTTATTGAATGGCAGAATTTATGTACAAAACATAGAGGCACTAGGGTGATGCTTATTGCTCTTTAAAACATTTTTTTGCCTCGCAAGTGTCAGGATCTCAATCCAACAGAGTTTGGGTTCAGATGTCTTTACAAATAGCTTATTTGTACTATGTCCTCACTCTAAGGGTGTGACTCACGTACCTGTGAGCCCCAGAAGCTTTATTGTACCCATCCACCCCTCACCTCTCTATCCCCCAAAACCACCTCTAGGCATGCAAATTTTGATCAGGTTGACACCTGTAATCCCAACTCATATTATCAGAAGTCATCAAGGGGCATCTGAGTGGCTCAGTGGGTTAAAGCCTCTGCCTTCAGCTCAGGTCATGATCCCAGGGTCCTGGGATCGAGCCCCACATCGGGCTCTCTGCTCAGCGGGGAGCCTGCTTCCCTTCCTCTCTCTCTGCCTGCCTCTCTGCCTACTTGTGATCTCTGTCAAATAAATAAAATGTAAAAAAAAAAAAAGCCATCAAAATTACAAATGTGAGAAACATTTTCTTTAGGAAATGTTGTTGATATTATACACGTATGAACCACGACTCTGTGATAACACAATCACCTGACATCAAATACACTAGATAGTGTTTACAATACGGAAAAGAGTACTATTCTTTCATTATTTTATCAACATATAATGTATTATTTGCCCCAGGGGTACAGGTCTGTGAATCGTTACGCTTAGACACTTCATAGCACTCACCATAGCACATACCCTCCTCAATGTCCATAACCCAACCACCCTCTCCATACCACCCCCCAGCAACCCTCAGTTCATTTTGTGAGATTAAGAGTCTCTTATGGTTTGTCTCCCCTCTGATCCCATCTTGTTTCATTTTTTCCTTCCCTAGCCCCCAAACCCCCTACTCTGCCTCTCAAATTCCTCATATCAGGATATGATAATTGTCTTTCTCTGATTGACTTATTTCACTAAGCATAATACCCTCTAGTTCCATCCACCTCTTTGCAAATGATAAGATTTCATTTCTTTTGATGGTGCATTATTAATGCACCTGACTTGTTAATTTTAGCCATTCTGACTGGTGTGAGGTGGTATCTCATTGTGGGTTTTATTTGTATTTCCCTGATGCCGAGTGATGTTGAGCATTTTTTCATGTGTCTGTTGGCCATCTGGATGTCTTCTTTGCAGAAACGTCTGTTCATGTCCTCTGCCCATTTCTTGATTGGATTATTTGTTCTTTGGGTACTATTTGAGTACTATTTTTAAAACTAATTTGAAACCAAAACCTAAAAATATTTTTTAAAAATTAAAAACTGTTTAAAGTTGTCCAAAGAAAATTAGTTGGGTATATTAAATATGCATAAGATCTGTAGGTTTAAACTTACAAAATACTGATAAAGGAAATCTAAGATGATTGAAATAAAAGGAGAAACATAAAATCTCATAGATTGGGAGACTCAGCACAGTAACGGTCAACTCAGCCCACACAAATTACAGGTTTAATGAAATTCCTGTTAAAATCCCAGCAAGGTCATTTTTTAAATTTGTTTTTGTGTTAGAAAGTCTCAGGGCCTAGAATAGCTAAAACAATTAGAAACAATGTATAAAAAGAGAGGAATCAATCTTCCAGTTGTTGATTCTTACTCTCTGTGTGTATGACTGGGTGCCTGTCTGTGTGTGTGTGTATGTTTGTGTGACATTAATCAGGAAGGGATGTTGTATAAAGATAGATAGATCAATGGGACAGAACAGAGAGCCCTGAACTGGATCCACAAATGTGACAAACTTATTTTTAATGAATAGGTAGTCATTCAGAGGAGGAAGGATAGTCTTTGCAAGAAATACTGTTGGGAGCAATGTACATCTATAGGCAGAAATCAAGATTTTTTAAAAAAGAGAGAGAGAAACAGCTTCATACCTCATATGCAAGGTGATTCAAAATGGATCACAAACTCAAATGTAAATTACTAAACTGTAAAATCCTTAGGAAAAACGTCAGAGAAAGTCTTTGGGACATAGGACTATGCAGAGTTCTCAGGTTTGACATGAAAAGCATGATCCATAAACAGAAAAATTGATGAGTTGTACCACACTGGCCTGAATGACTTACCAGAGTGATCTACTTTTTCTCACATTCAATATGAGTCTGTCCTAGAGGTGGTCCCCCACCCCCGCACACAGAAATATAAGCTGTATAAACACAAGAGACTTTTTCCCTTTGTTCTAAGATCCGTCTCTGTCATGGACTGAATTATGTCATCCAGTATTCATATGTTGATGCCCTAACTCCCAAAGAGACTATATGTGGAGTTGGGGACTTTGGAAAGCTAATTGAAGTTAGATGAGGTCATAAAGGGGCCAATCCCTTTTCCAATAAAGGGGCCATAAAGGGGCCAATCCCTGATCCAATCCAAAATAAGAGTGTTCTTATTTTTTTAAAAAGATTATTCCATTTATTTATTTGAGAGAGAGTGTGAGAGAACAGCAGGTGACAAGGGGAGGGGCAGAGGGCAAAGAAGAGAAGCATATTCTCCACGGAGTGCAGAGCCCAACATGAGGCTTAATCCTGCAACCCAGATCATGACTTGAACTGGACACTTAGGTGACTGAGCCACCCAGTGCCCGCAGATGGGTGTTCTTTTTTTTTTTTTTTTTTAAGATTCCATCCATTCATTTGACAGAGATCACAAGGAGGCAGAGAGGCAGGCAGAGAGAGAGGAGGAAGCAGGCTCCCTGCTGAGCAGAGAGCCCAATGCAGGGCTCAATCCCAGGACCCCGGGATCATGACCCGAGCTGAAGGCAGAGGCTTTAACCCACTGAGCCACCCAGGCGCCCCCGCAGATGGGTGTTCTTATAAGAAGAAGAGATCCTAGAGATGGTCCTCTGTCTGCACGCTCACAAAGGAGATGTCTACATGGACACAGCAGGAATGGGGCTGTCTCTCCAGGACGTGGGCCCTCACCAGCACTCAACCTTGCTGGCTCCTTGATCTTGGATTTCCAGCCTTCAGGACTGTGCAAATTAAAAGTCTCGCTGTTTAAGCCCCCAACCTGTGGTACCTTGTTATGGCAGCCCTAGCAGATTAACATAACCTCGAATGTCTAGGGACCAGCGAGCACCAAGTGGGTAGACAGTAGCTGCTTGTTGAGTGAAATCAGTGGGTACCATCCCCTTAGAAGAATTGCTTATGTCATTGTCTTGCCCCAGCACCATTGAACCCCCATTTCCAGAGCCACCGTCAGAGGCAGGGCTGAACTTGATGTGAGTCAAAGAGGCCCTACATGCCCCGCCTTTGGTAACAGTGACAACCTGCACATGCATGTGAATTGGTGAATAAAGGTAAAGTGCTTAAGCTAACCAAAGGCATATTTGAATATATTTTCTTATGTTATTTCAGAAATAGTGCAGGACAAATAATACTATGTATTCAGAATGCGTAGCACAGAATAGAAGTTCTAGAAGCTTCACATGCTTCTATTTTCCTTTCTGTAGAGAGAAGCAGATGGATGACCAACACTGCTCCATTAAGGGGAAGAACATTCAATTGTGCTGTGTAAGTTCTGGTAAGTCTGTTAAATGAAACAGTAGTACTTTAGAGTTGTGTTTTATAATATATTAATTTATCTCTGAAACATAAAGAGCCCGGGGAAATGATTCATGTATATTTGGGAATAATGGTTTGCTGGTTGGTTGGTTGGTTGGTTGCTACTGAAGAAAATCAAATTGGGAAGCTGATTAATAAGCTGTAAGATGCTGCTGAAATGGGATCTCATGACAGTTTGATTTGTGAGAGTTCCTCAAAGCATCTTTCGTCACGCACTGTCAACACAGGGGCGTCCGCACAGACTCCCAGTGGTTAACAAGCTGCGCTAAGCCACTGCTGCCTTGTTTTCTTTGTGGTGGCCAACTGCTTCGCCAGGTTTCTGTCATTCTGTAGTGCAGCTAGAGCAAGCAGAGGAAGCAGAGGGCTCCCCAGGTCTCAGCAGGAGACCGGAAATCATCAGGGTTGGGGAAGGGCAATAAAACTAGCCCTGTGCCTGGAGATGTGTTTCCCACCACTTCCCACTTCACGGGGTTCTACGCCTCCATTCTTTCTCTCAGCCTGTGTTTCCAAGAGGTGCTATCCCAAGTATTTTCACTGGGACCAAGGGGTAGTTGGTTTTGTGCTTTTCCCACATTTCCATACATTTGGGGTACTTATATTCTGGTGGGGAGTTCTTTGCTATCTGCAGACTCCAGAGCAGCCTTTCTGTAGATGTTTCCCCACACAGATGTATAAAACAAGAGGGATGGAGAGAAATGTAGAAGTGAGTCAGCAATTACGCTGTGTGTATGTGCTTATATTTCTATCGTTTGTGCAGAGCCCCCTTTGTTCTAATGGTGCACAGATCACAGGATGGCTCTTGGTCAGAGGCCAGTCATTTTCCAAACTGCATTTTATACTGTGAGTATAAAGAGCTGTGTTCTCATGATGGTTAATTTTGTGTGCCAGTTTGACTGGGCTCAGGGAGACCCACATAGTGATAAACCTTTGCTCTGGGTGTCTGTGAGGGTGTTTGCAGAAGAGATTAGCATTTGACTCAGTGGACTGCCTAATGAAAATGCCCTCACCAAAGCAGGTGGGCCTTATACATTACAAGGAGAGCATGAAAGGAACAAAAAGGTAAAGGAAGTGGGGAAAAAAAGGTAGAGGAAGGGCTGGGGCATCCATCTTCTGTCCTTAGATATCAGTGCTCCTGGTCTCAGGTCTTTGGACTCACACTGAGTGACACCACCAGCTCTCCTGGGTCCCCAGCTTGCAGATGGCAGATCGTGGGACTTCTCAGCCTCCATGACCACAGGACCCAATGCCTGTTATAAGTCTCCTCTGATGCCTCTAGGGGTCTCTTACTGATTCTGTTTCTCTGGAGAACCTCGACTGAGGTTCTCAGTCTGATGTGGGCCAGCCACATCACCTTTGATGATGGAGGAGATCGTTTTCTCAAGGCTGTTTGGCTGATTGATTATATGCTAGCCTGGAGAAATAATATTCATTGCATAGTAGTACCAAGTCATGTTAATTATGTACACTTACTGTGGCTTCTTTAATTCTGATGAGATCCACCTGAAAACTCTTCATTTTATTTTGAGGGAATTTTTTTAAAAACTATTTCTTCTTTATTGAAAAGGGAACTGACTTCTGTTGGGAGAAGTCTTGCCAAGAAGTGTGACACTGTGACGTTTATTTTCTATGCTTCCTTTCATTATGCTTGGATGGGGGTTTAGATAGGCTTGAAATCATGTTCTGTCCTGCAACAGGAGAATGACACCATTTTCACTCTACTAGGAAATAGCAGGTGACATATTGGACACTGCTCCTGGGTTGAAGAATATCACCTGTGTAGAGTACTCAACAATGACACACACGTATCCTGTCTGCTTGCTGAGCTACCACAAAGCAGAAGCCAGACTTAAACTGGCTAGAATCTCATGACATGCTGTACCCACGGGTCCAACACAGCTGACCTCTTATTTGGAGAAGATGGAAGAGAGACTTGGAGCTGGGTAGGCATTGCAGGGACCTGCCTACCCTCCATGCAGGGGAGGACACAGGGCCCAGGCTCCTGCACACAGGTTCCCAGCAAGGACAGGTGCCAGCAAATAAACTTCCACTAACAAAGGTCATTACTTCCCAAAGTCGTCATGTGTGGTAGCAACGGATGTCAAGTCTGGGATTTCTATTAAGTTCTATTCTTCACAACTTTATATCCAAGGCAGATGGCAAAAGCCAAAGATGGGATATTTTCTCAGTGAGCTCATTTACAGGGAGGTCATTGGTGAAATAATTAAAGTGCTCAGCAATAAACACATCAGGCTGAAGTCTGGTCATTCCCGTGCATGTCTCAAGGTAAAGCTGATGTGCTACACAATTCCTTCATCATACAGATATAAAAATTGCTTCATGAAATAATCATCTTCCCGATTCCATGGTCATGCCATCTCTCCTCCCTGCTAGAGTGTGGTGGTAATGACGCATAGCTTGCCAGTTTGGGTTTGAAATGAAAACTTGTGTTTCCAATATCACTCTGTCCTCTTCTTGCAGTTCTCCTTAATCAGAGCTGGGCAAAAGTGGTAGATTACCATGACGAGCTGCCAGTGTGTCCCTTGAAATTCACCTTGATTTCCATATTCACTTTGGGTCTTCCCAGGAGTAAATGAGAGCACAGAGGAAGAGCACCCTTGGACAGCCCTTACTGTACCCTGTCCTCGGAGGACACTCCCTGAAGATTCAGTGTCAGTGTAGTCGGGATGGCCGTGGCATAGCCAAGGAGCAGCTGAACACACTTGCAGCAAAAGTAGCTACAGAAGACAAAGTAGGTCCTCTGCCCTCATCGGGGCCACCCACATCCATCCTTGCCCCTTCTCTTGATTTCTGTCTTGTTTGCCTGCAGTCTACTTTCTACAGACTCTTTCTAAATCTTGTCTTCATTGGATGACACAGTCATCAACTGGCTTCCTATTGCAACCAGCTCAAAATTCTGCATCTTTTCTCTACTTGGAAAGTTCCATTTCCAACAAAATGTCCTTCAACTGCACCCTTGCAGACACACTGGAGCCTTCTCAACCACAAGGGCTGCATAAAGGTTGTAGGTTTGGGACAGAGAGGGAGGCAATCTGCTCTGTGAAAGCACTTGGCTTTCACATTTGGTCTGTGCTGGGGGTAAGACCCAGGAGAGTCGAGTAGATTATGGGCTTTGGCCTTAGGCAGCTCAGGACATGATTTCTGCTTCACCAGTGTTGAGTTGTGTGAGCTTAGGCTTCCCTGGTGCCTCACGCATTAATTCCTTCCTCCCCATGAGGATATGTGGGATAGGGAAATGGACACATTGGCCATACATGTGGAAGGATAGAGTTCAGGAGTGGTAATACTGTGAGTGTAGCTGGCCAATTCCCCCAGTTCTCCCTTGAGGGAGATGGAGAGAGTGTTCACGAGAAGTTAGGTGAATGAGCACAAAGCATGGTTCCATCACATGCACAGCTGCACCCACACAAGTGTGACTCACACACACACACACACACACATGCATATGAGCATCTAGCAGGAGAGTGACAAGAGCCAGGGTGGGAAAAGTCTGATCTGAGATACTCAGGAATCCAAAGGAAGTGTTAGCCATGCTCACTCATTTGCACACATTTTATAAAATGCCAAGTTAGTCTTTGGGAATGGGGCTTTTAAAGTCTCGTGTAAATAAAACTCCACAGTTACTCTCTTTACTTATTTTAACTTCAAAAAGAAAGAAAATATGCTTAATAAAAATGTATGTCTAATTCAAGAAATAAGTCCCAGATGGAATAATTGACAGACTCCCACTTTTTGTTATTTGTGCTCAACATAATAAGACACCAGCCATTTAAGAATATATTATTTTAATCTTTTAGAAAAGATTCAAATTACAGGGGCACCTGGGTAGTTCTGTCCGTTAAGCATCTGACTCTTGTCAGCTTGGTTCTTGATCTCAAGGGCACGAGGTCAAGCTCCACACAGGGCATGGAGCCTACTTAAAAAAAATCAGTAACAATGTAAGGTTAAGTTTAGATATTTTAGAAAAAAGATGAGTGCCACTGCATGGCCCTGCCTCAGACTCAGCACACTGCCATACGTGCAATACCCTTCCTCTTCCCTACTTTCCAGGCCCCAGCTGACACTGGTCAATGGCGGAAGACTGACCTCTTCTCCTGTCAGATCCAGTACAAGGCAAGGATGTCCACCCGCACCACTTCTACTCAATATAGTACAGGAAGTCCTAGCTAGAGCACTTAGGCAAGAAAAATTGGGAAGGAAGAAATAAAATTATTTGTTTGTATATAGCACAATCGTGTCAGTAGGAACAACCATAAGGACTCAACACAAAAATTTTTGAAGTAATAGAAAAATTCAGTAAAGTTGCAGGGTAAAATATTAACATATAAAAATATCATGTTCCCATACACAAACAATGGATTATCCAAAAAGGAAATTTTAAAAAATCTTATCCACAATAGCAACAAAAAGAATAAAATACTTGGGAATTAATTAATCAAAAGGTGAAAGACTTACACACTGAAAATTATAAAGTGTTGATAAAGGATATTAAAGAAAACAGATAAATGGAGAGACATATGAGTTCATGGGTTAGAAGAATTAATATTGTTAAAATTTCCATACTGCCCAAAGCCATCTATACATTCTATGAAGTCCCTCCAATGACAGCTTATACAGAAATGGAAAATATAGTCCTAAAATGTGTTTGGAACACAAAAGACCCCAAATAGCCAAGTAATCCTTTTTTAAATTTTTTTATTTTTTATTTTTTTTAATTTCTTTTCAGTGTTCCAGAATTCATTGTTTATGCATCACACCCAGCACTCCATGAATACCGGCCCTCCACAATACCACCACCAGGCTCACCCAGCCTCCCACCCGCCTCCCCTCCAAAACCCTCAGTTAGTTCCTCAGAGTCCACAGTCTCTCATGGTTCATCTCCCCCTCCAATTTCCCCCAACTCCCTTCTCCTCTCCCATCTCCCCATGTTATTCCTTATGCTCCACAAATAATTGAAGCCAAATAGCCAAGCAATCTTAAGCAGGAAGACAAAGCTGGAGACATCTCATTTCTTAATTTGGAAATATATTACAGGACACATGGCTGGCTCAGTTGGTTAAGCAACTGACTTCGGTTCAGGTGGTGATCTCGGCATTCTGGGATGGAGTCGAGCCCTGTATCAGGCTCCCTGCTCAGCAGAGAGTCTGTTTTCCCACTCCCTCAGCCCCTTACCCCACTCATGTGTACTCTCTCTCTTGCAGATAAATAAAATATATTTTTTAAAATACATTACAAAGTTAAGCAATCAAACATGGAGCTGAGAAAATTCCAGACAGAGCTGGAGGTCCAGCCACAGCTGCCCAGCGCATAAGTGAGCAGGCTGGGCCCATACACCATCCAGTAAGTTCCTGGGAGGGTGTGTGAAGGGAGTTTGCCCTCACAGCGGTGTAAGAACCAGTTTTTGTGGGACAGTCTCCCAGGGCTGCAGAGAGGGTGGCACAAGCCAACACAGAAAGCTGTTGGAGTAAGTCTGGATGTGAGTCAGCATTCTGCAGCTGTTCCGTCTTTAAACTCCTAAATCTTGGCAAGTGTGGAGTAACCATCAGAGTTCCCAGTATCACACTGTAAAAGCAACATATGCTCCAATTAGGAGCAGTGCTTTAAATCACTGAGAAGTGTGAACTGTAGGGTAAACGTCCCAAGGTTGTTTCCAGAACCACCCTCCTGCTGTGGGTCTGTGGGAGTGTGGCCAGGTGAGCCCCAGGAAACTCTGCTCCAGACTGGCAAGGGATTCGAATGCCCTGCTCCCTGTCAGCTGCTAGGACAGAAGGCAGGAAAACGTTTCAGGGCAAGTCTTCAAACCATGATTCAAAATCCAGAGATTTTTCCTAAAAAGAGTCATAAAACTTAACTTTATTTCCATTAAAAAGAAATGCTAATGGCATAGCAGAAAACACATAAGAAGAATCAAAAGACAATAACAAACAGGAAATTTTGTGAGTTATATTTAATGTAAAGGCTTGATTCCCTAATGTTTAACTGTCCCTTAAACATACACAAAGCAACTGAAACCATGATAGAAAATGAGCAAATAGTTTATAAGAAGGAGGCACAATGGCCCTTTAAGTTTCCAAGAACAAGACATGGAAGCATGTCTTCCATGCTCCAGAGAGAAAGGCTGACCACAGAGCAAGAAGGGCCATTATGGCTTCTCTTTCTGGCTTTGTCTCTTAGTACCGGCAGAGATCACATTGATTAAACCCTGTTGTTTAACTGGAGACCTTCCAAATCTCTCTCATGGATCACTCATTGAACAACTAGTGTTACATTTATTTTGTGTTAATCATTAAAACTGGTTGTTAATACTAATTTGTCTAAATGACACACTGTCCTCTTTCTTATTCCTGAGTTAAGCTACCCTGTTTTTTTTCATTGTAGACTTTATGTCTGCTTCCTAGGGAGAGCTCACAGATTCCACCAGCCACAGAGGGTGGTGCTGGGTGAGGAGCAGCAGATGCCAGGACTGCAACCCAGAGCCCCACCAACAGGAGCCCCACTTGGCCCTCACCAGTTCAGTCATGTGGGTGTCTGCGTGAGTGCCCATCCCCCCAGCCCCCCACCCCTGCCAGCCCACCCCTGGGGTGCCCATCCCCCCTCCGTGGCCTCTGTGCCTGTCTTTGTGTTCCCTCCTAGCCTAGATTATCTCCTCTCTCCCCTGCCTTTTGGTTTGAACATCACATCTTCCTGGGGTCCTGTCTTAGCCATCCTGAAGTGAGCCCACCAGGCCCTCTCTGATCCTCTTTCATGTCTGTCTTCACACTTCTGTTTCCACGCTGGATCATGAACCAAGTGTGAATATCACATCTTCATTCCTCCGGTCACGGACACCTCGAAATGTGCTCCTTTCGGCCACATAAATATAACTTCCCTAATCATTTCATTGCATTAAGTGTTAAGGGTCTAAAGGCACGTGAAAGGAAAAACACATTTAGGGAGCCGTTCCCCATGCCCACTGTGTTCAGGTGTTCATCCCAAAGTACAGCGATGGGGTGATGGGCGATAAGGAGGGCCCACGTTATGACGAGCACTGGGTGTTACAAGAAACTAAGGGATCCCTGACACCACCTCAGACACTAATGATGGGCTCTATGCTGGCTAACCGAACATAATAAAATAAACAAGCAACAACAACAAAACCCCCAAAATATAGCACCTCTATAGGTGAGCATTCAAGAAGCATATTCCGTAAGAGCCACATTTGCTCAAAGTGGTCCATCGGGTTGTGGCCGCTGTCAGGGGGCTGTCAGGGATTTGAACCAGCCGCCTGGGAGCAGGAAGTGATGCAAAGACTCGGTGACAGACTCACAGGAGCTGGGTCTTCAGCGTCCCATGGGCGGTCCAGGGGACTGTCCCTGCAGTGCAGGTCGGGGGCTGGATTCAGTCAGGGGCTGCTGAGGCCAGGAGCCAGCTGCAGACTGGTCCAGACAGGTCCAGCGGCCGTGAGATCAGCAGGAAGCCCACCCCCACATCAGCAGCGCCCACAGGGGCTCCCCGTGTGTGCTGTGGGAGCTCTGTCTGCCCTGCCAACCAGAGGGGGCTCCAAGACACCGCACACCCAGGCCCTTGCTGGGGAGCCCGTCCAGTCCCTGTGGCCTGGCTACAGAGTCCCCAAAGTTAGGACAGAGAACAAACACTGTGCACGTGTCTTCCACGGGGCAGGAATTGGGGCAGGACCCAGAGAGGACGCTTCTCGCTGCCCCAGGACACCTGGGCCTCAACTGGGGGTACCTCTACCTACACACCATCTGAGCCTACTTTATAATATCTGCCTTTAATTTTTAATGTTAAAGAAATGGTTAATTTTCAAATGCTGGTTCAGTTGGATGTCCTAAGATGGATGTTCATTATGATATTTTATTCTTGAATAATGGAGATTAATAATAAAAACCAAAATTAATTCTGAGATATATGCTGTAACTTTGGGCTAATCACCCCATCTCCTGCCTGGAGAGTGGGGGCCTGCCAGTGTCTGGGGAGTAGGAGGGAGCTGGGACTTGGTGATCAGAAGGCCCCCTCCTCTTCCCAAGTCCAGCTTACACCAGGCTTTGGGCAGGGGGAGGGCAGCCTCCTCTTGAGGACATCTGAGAGCAGGGGCCCTGGAGCCACAGAGCAGACCTGTGAGCTGCTTCAGTGGGGTTCTTAGAATATGAGGCATCAATAATTTAATAGAAATATACGTTTACTATTTACCAATAAGCATTAAATATCTTCAGTGTTTTAGTGCTGACATTTATCTCATAAGAATCCGATTGTCGGGGCACCTGGGTGGCTCAGTGGGTTAAAGCCTCTGCCTTCGGCTCAGGTCATGACCCCAGGGTCCTGGAATCGAGCCCTACATCGGGCTCTCTGCTTGGCGGGGAGCCTGCTTCCCTTCCTCTCTCTCTGCCCGCCTCTCTGCCTACTTGTGATCTCTCTCTCTCTCTGTCAAATAAATAAATAAAATCTTTAAAAAAAAAAAAGAATCCGATTATCTCCCTTTCTCTGCTGTCAATGCATTTACAGCTTAGCCAGGTTATTATGGAATTAGTTCCTACTAAAACAAAGTCTGTGGGGAGTATTTTCCATGCAGTTCCTGGGATGAGCACCCCCCCACCTCTCGCATTATTTCTTTGACCAATTTGCATGACCGTTGCAGCCGGACATCCCAGAGGACAGAGGATCACCATGTATGTCATGTTTTGCCTCTTATTTATTTTCCTCCCTGATAGTAGCAACAATTTCAGACAAAAGATAAAAACTGCATGTGCTAACATCCAACTAGAGGTTGGCGTTTGGGTCTCGTGGTTTTGTATAGCCTGGGGAGGGGACAGCTGTGCATTCCCAGAACTGTACTCTGCTCATTGCTCAGACATGCTTCAGCTACACTCCTGATTGAGGCTGGTGCTTCTAAAACCCAAGGGGGCATCAGAATCCTCTGCACTGGAGTGAAGTCTGGGAATGCATCTTCTTCAAGGGGACGCCTCTGCCCCAGAGGCTGGTGAGCTCCTAGCCAAGGAACCACACCCCTGACCACTGTCAGGCGAGTGACCTCGAGGGACCAGATCTGCTTCCTGCTCATCCTGGGTCCACTCGATGACCAACTGAAGACAGTGCAGAGCAGAACTGTTCCCGGAGGCCTCTGTTGTCACCCTTATAAGTCACAAATATACTCTGGATCCTTCCAGTTTTGTACTGAATTACCGTTTCCTTTCAAAGTGATTTTTTAAAATTTCGTAAGTATCGGGGTGCCTCGGTGGCTCACTGGGTTAAGCCTCTGCCTTCAGCTCCGGTCATGATCTCAGGGTCCTGAGGTGGAGCCCTGCATTGGGCTCTCTGCTCAGCAGGGAGCCTGTTTCCGCCGCCCCCTCCCCTCTGCCACCTACTGCTCTGCCTACTTGGGATCTGTCAAATTAAAAAATAATAATAATAATAATAAAAATAAAATCTTTTTTAAAAATTCATAAATATCTAACCCACCTATGTGGGTTATTATGGAAAACATTTAAAAACATGCGTTAATGATGTTTCCCTAATAATGAGGATATATGACATATAGACCTTTAATGTTATTAAAAGCTTTTATGGTTTTCGCATTAAGAGTCCATATTTTCCAATTAACTTTTAATAATGCTGACAGAAGAGGGCGTCTGGGTGGCTCAGTAGCTTAAAGCCTCTGTCTTCCGCTCAGGCCATGATCCCAGGGTTCTGGAATCAAGCCCTGCATCAGGCTCTCTGCTCAGCAGGGAGCCTGCTTCCTCCTCTCTCTGTCTCTGCCTGCCTCTCTGCCTACATGTGATCTCTTGTCTGTCAAATAAATAAATAAAATCTTTAATTTAAAAAAATAATAATGCTGACAGAAGAATAAGTACTCTGCTGAATTACTGAACGGTGGTAGCTTCTAGTTTTTCTTCAGTTTGAGGAGGAATTCAGTAATGTAGTGTTTTTAAAACAGCTGCTTTAGAGATATGCTTCCTTTCTTCCTCATGCTGCATGGACTGATTACCCAGCAGAACACTTGACTCCTCCAAGCACACCGCGGAAAACACATTTGTGGCAAAAACACGTAAGACGCTGGCTTTCCATTTGGCATGACTTTGACCTCCACCCAGTGTGCAGCTGGATGAACCGCCAGCGGCTCGTAGCAGTGACGGTGACCCAACATGCACACCTGACAACAACCCACTAGTAGTGAGCATGCGGTACTGCCGTGGGAGTAGCCAGACCTGCAGAATGAGTGCTCTGGAGGACCAGGGATGAGGCCACAAGGAAGCCAGAGCTGCTCCGGGCACTCCTGACGAAGGACAGTGCACAGCGGGTGCCCCAGGCCACCACAGAAGCTGCCTGCTCACACAGGCCCCACTGCCAGCCTGGTCCTTCCAACCACATCCGTGGACCCAGAGAAGGCACAGCTCTGCGGTGAAGCCCCATCCTGGGACACGCTTGGGAACTCAGCTGCGACCACAGGGCTGAGTCCTCAGCCTGCTGCAGCCTTAGCTGGCTTTTGTCAGCTGCACAGAGGAGGCTCCTCTTGGTGCGCCCTGCCCAGCCAATCCCCGCGCTTGCTCCCCTGGCCCTCCTGTCCGGTAGAGTGTCCACCTGCTGGAGTACCGTCCTTCCTGCTCCTCAACCCAGAAAAACAGAGACTTTGTATGAGGGCTTGCAAATTTAGCCCAAATCAATTTTCTTCCCAGTTTTTGGCGGGTTTTGGTGAGTGGTCATTCACATGGCTGGACTCAGGGGCAGGGCAGGCAGCAGGCAGCAAGCAGGGTGGGCAGGGTTCATGGGCACCCTTGTTCTTTCTGCCTCTTTCAACAACACTGTCAGAACATCCCTGAACCATGGCTTCCGCATTCAAGCATGGCCGGACACAGACATCCGGGGTTTGGAGGACCCCCAGACAGGCACAATGATGATAGTGTGAGAACACCCATGCAGATGGAGAAAATCCTTCATGTTCTAGACTAATGCAGCAATGTTTGCAGGGAAGGACTTAAATGCAGATACATCTCGGTGCGGAGAAAGACCAGCAGGAACTATGCCAGGACAGCTCTTATTTTAATGTGTGTTTTAAAGGCTGTTGGATGTGTCCTAATGTTTCCTTTGTCTTGTTTCTTCACTTCTCCTAAACCAGGGGTTCTCATCTTAACTGCACAGCAAGTCATCTGGGGAGATTGACAAACCATAAAACAGAAACTGCACCCAGACTGCAGCCCACATTAATTCAATCTGTCTTGGGGTCTGGGGGCGTTCAGTATGGGTATTTTCTGTAGGTCCCAAGGTGAGGGCCGTGCAGGCATGGCTGGAGGGCCTGTTGTACATGAATCTACATCCAGCAAGGTAACCCTCTGAGGCAGAGGAGCAGTGGTCCCTTTTTCAGATGTATTGGGAAAATCAGTGAGACATGATACAGTCAAGATTTGTAGGTGTGTGGGTCGATTGGGAAGCCATGTGACTGTGGCCTGCAGTCCCTCACCTAGAGAAACACTGATGCATGGCTGGCAGCAGGCACAGAACCACTGGGAGAGAAATGTGGTGTGAGAGCCCGCACCCAAGCCCTTTGTTTTACCTCCATGGTGACTGAGGCCTGGGCATTGCACAAGGACACTCATCCTGGTGGGTAGGGAAGGCTAAGAGCCAGCACAGGAGACCCTCTTGAGGCCCCCTCATCTCTCCTCTTTCCCTGCATCTTCCTCTCTGCCTCTCCACATGGGCTGTCCTTCTCGCTTAAGGTGACCTGGATGACTTTGCTTACTGTGAGGTGGCTGGTGACTGACAGCTCACACAACCCTCCTGAACACGTATTTGTTTTATCGTCTCTCTTGAACGTTATTGTCAGGTAGATTTCCATTGTTCTGGCTTCTAGGTCTCCACGGAGAAGTAATCGTCCTTAATTCCATCCTTATCTCTTTGCTCTCTACTATTCATTTTTTTGGAGGCAGGAGGGAGAAGGAGTTGTTCTTCCCTTTCTAATCCTTGACACGGGTGCTCCCATCACCCATTTTTTTTAGGTTTTGTTCTAGTTTAATGTGTATTTATGTGAGGGCGACTCCGCATTATCCATGCTCATTGGGAGGCATTCATGCAGCTAACCCTTTCTGTTACTCTCCACTTAGTTCTGAATCTCTGTTTCCTTCTGGGGACATTTATTTCACCTGAACCAAGTTTTGCAGCATTTATTCTAAGGCTTAGTATTGATCTCGGGCTTTTTGTTTGTTCAAAATGTTATTTTCTTCTTCAAAGTACATTTTCACTGCATATAGGATTTTTGGTTAACATTTATTATCTTAGTGTTTTGAAGACATTCCCATATATTCTAACTTCCATTGTTTCTTCTGAGGAGCTGCTCAACTGAGCCTATGTTCCTCTGAAGGTAGGATGATGACAGTTTTTCTTTTGGATAATTTTAAGTATTCTTTTCCTTTTGTCTTTGATTTTCAGGTGTGTGTGTGTGTGTGTATTTGTGTATGTTTAATATTTATCCTCTTTATATTTCATAACACTTCTAGAATCTGTGACTGGAGATATAGACAGGTAACTATCTACATCTATCTCCCTATCTATCTATCTGTCACCTGTATTAACCATCAACCACCTGAGGGTCATGTGTGCCACACCCCACCCTCCCACTGGGCTGCACTGCAAGTGTACTGGGCCTCTTCTGTTCTATGTCTCTTGCTTGCATTTGTATCTCCATCACTTTGACCTTGAGTGTTTCAGTGTGAATATTTCTTCTGCTCTTTTCTCAATACACTAATTCTTTCTCCTTCTGTGTTTAATCTGCTAAATGAACCCACAAAATGTATGTGGATCAATTCTACAATTTTTGTTTTAATCTCTTAAAAATATGTGCAGTTTTAAACAAAATCTCCATCCTATCATTGAATTCTTTGACTAGGTTAAATATTTAACAGTGATTTTAAAGTCCATACCTGATAATTGTATTATTTGAATCTCCTTTAGGTCTGTTGATGCTGTCCATTTTCTTTGGTTTTTGTTCCAGCCATATTTTCTCATGTGTCAAGTTATTTTTGTGTGAGTGCTGCACATTGTGTATAAAAGCTACAGGGTTAATTTGGTATTCTTGTTGGTATTATCTTCTCCCAGAGAGTTTAGTTTGCTCTTGGCCATTTGGTAGGGAAGAGGACCTCCTTAATTCCATCTGGATTGATATCATTTAGAACTGGACCCAAGCCTGAAGGGATGGTATACTTCTTGTGCACCCATAATCCTGGGCCAAAGTGAGTTTCAACCAAAACCTGAGTGACACCAGGGTCAAGCTGTGCTGACAGTGAATGCCTCCCTAATTTTGAAACTTGGACTTGTCACCTACCTTACCCGTTGCTGCCCTGGGCCTGACCATACCAATTCTTTTTGATTAGCCTTGAATGTGTCTCTTTAGCTCCATTAAACTCTCACCAATGACCATCAGTTACCTTTATTCTTTATATCTTTTGCAGAATATTCAGGATGTGTAATCATTTGAGTACTTTGAATATATATACATATATATGCACATACAAGTTATATATTGTATATTATATATGCATATATGTATATATTTAGGTCTATGATTCATCTCGGTTTAATTTTTGCAAAAGCTATAGGTCTGTAACCAGACTTCTATTTTTGCACATGGTCATCTGATTGTTCCAGCACCATTTCTTTACAAGACTGTCCTCTCCACTAAGTTGCCTTCTCTGTTTTGTCAAAGATCTATTGGGTCTATTTCAGGGCCCTTTATGTTCTGTTCCATCAATCTATATGCTTATTCTTCTGTCAGTACTATGCTCCCTTAATTACTGTAGCTTTATAGTAAACCTTGAAATTGGGTACTATTGTTCCCCAACTTTGTTCTTTTCACTATGGTGTTGGTCTGGATTTTTTGCCTTGACATGTCAACTTTATTTTTTATTTATTTACTTTTGGAGTCTTTTTTCACAGATTATTTACATAGAAAATCCCAGAGTGTCAAGAAGAAGGCTTCTGGATCTCCTAAGTGAGGATAGCAAGGTCTCAGGATACAAGGTTAACATATGAGATTGATTACTTTCCTATGCAACATGAACAATGGAACTTTGAGACTGAAAATACAGTATCACTTACCATGGCACCAATAAAATGAAGTACTTAGGTACAAATGTAACAAATGTGTACAGAATATTTATGTAGAAAACTACAAAACTCTAATGTAAGAAATCAGAGAAGTTCAAAATAAATGGAGGAATAGTACACATCCGTGGATTGAAAGACCCAATATTGTAAAGATGTTAGTCTTTCCAGCTTGACCCACACTTTCAACACCATCCCAATCAATGTCCCAGTAAGCTAATTTGTAGATATAGACAAATGCATTTTAAAATTGATATGTTAATTGAAATAAGTCAATCAGAGAAAGACAATTATCCTATGGTTTCACTCATATGTGGAATATAAGAAATAGTGCAGAGCATCATAAGGGGAAGGAGGGAAAACTGAATAGGAAGAAATCGGAGAGGGAGACAAACAATGAAAGCTCCTGACTCCTGGAAACAAACTGAGGATTACAGAAGAGAGGGGCTGGGGAGACGGAGTAGTTGGGTGACGGGCTTTATGATTTTAATTCTATCTTTACCACATGAAACCAAGCAGTTCCTTCACACACCACATATTAAATTTCTTCTTTCTTTTTATTCTTTTTTATATGTAAAGTGTAACTTCCTGGAGGGCTTCTCTTGTTTACCCATTCAACAGCGGGTGTGTGTGTGTGTGTGTGTGTGTGTGTGTGTGTTTAAAGATTTTATTTATTTATTTGAGAGACCACAAGAGAGAGTGAGAGCAGGAGCAGGGCAAAGGGAAATGGAAAAGCTGACTCCTGGCTGAGCAGGGAGCCCACTGTGGGGCTCCATCCCGGGATCATGACCTGAGCTGAAGGCAGATGCTTATACCACCCAGTTTTTGTTTTAATTTGCAGTTTTCTTGCCTCATACCCCATTTTTCATGTAGATTTGGTGAAAGAACATAGGAAAAATTCTGCTGGGGCGCCTGGATGGCTCAGCCAGTGAAGTGTAGGCTTTCAGCTTAGGTCACAATCTCAGGCTTCTGGGATCAAGCCCCACATTGGGCTCTCTGCTCAGTGAGGAGTCTGCTTCTCCCTCGGCCCCTTTTCACCCAACTTGTGGGCTCTCTCTCTCTCTCTCTCCCAAATAAATAAATAAAATATTTTAAAAAAGCAAAAAGGAAAATTCTGCTGGGAATTGGTTTTATCTTCTAGGAACAGCTGTTTGAGCTCTGTGTGCCCTCTGTCTTGTGCCCTGTGGGGTCACATCGAATTGTCTGTCTCCCTCATTTTCTCTTGGCTTATACAGATGCTCTGTGCTTGAAACAAAATGCAGAGACAAACCATAGATGTCCAACTAATTAGATACATGGACATGTGAAGTCAGAGCTGAAGGAATAGTACAGGTTGCTTGGGCTAATACGGGGCAAGACACTGGAGTTGAGATGACCACGTGTAGGGACGGGACCATGCAGAAATGGGAGGAGAGGCACCTGCAGCCCCAGCCGTCAACACTTATAGTGTTACATTCTACACCATTTAAGTCTGCAGCTGAGTCTATAAGAGAGGAAAGGCTAAGGGGTTTTAGTGACCACCATGTTAGGAGTGAGAAGGAGTTGGGGCAGCTGTGCACGTCCCAGACCAGGCCCTGCCACGTCTGAGACCCCGTCCCTCCTGCAGAGGACGCAGCTGCAGCACCAGGACCCCAGCTCCCCAGGCACCACCACCAGCTCCAAGTATCTTTCTGCTCCGTGGCCGCTGTGATCCTACCTCCAGCACTTGTCAGTACTTGTGCAACAGACTCATATACTCACCTTTCACACAATGAGGCTTCCCTTCAGTCCAGGATTTAGAAGGGGAGAATTCCATTTCTGGAATTAATGACTATTCACTGTGTGGCTGGTTTCCTACAGGAAGCAGCGTCTTTAAATAGACAAAGAAGAGCGGCTCCTAAGAGGCAGGGGGGCACTCAGTGCACGAGAGCCCTGAGTGAGGACAACATCCCAGACAGTGCTGAGGTCCCTCTGTGACCAGTGTGGTGAGCATGAGAGCACACCGGCCACCTGTGCATCTGAGCACGGTCAGGAACCACACACCACCCACACCACAGAGACAGCCAACATGTCCTAGAAGCTGCTCTTGCGCAGTCACGAAGACAGCAGCCAAAGTCCCCACATCCTGGCAGCTTCCTGAGGGGATCTGATCCTGGAACCTCCTTGCAGACCCCAAGTCAAGCACAGGTCCCAAAGCATGCCTTCTCCTAGGACATCCCAGCCCTGTGCACATTCTGGTGAGCTCCTGGCTGCCTTGAGCAGAGACCACAGACTTTGGGAGTTCTGCTGCTGGGCTGCACAGTCAGCAGATGCGTGATCTACATGGACACTCAGGAGCTGTCACAAAACAAATAAGGATGTCATGGATCCAGACCCAAGGCTGGTGACATGGAAACTGCTGTGCTTGTCTTTGTGCACGTCCCTCCTGAAACATCTGCGATCATGCGCCAGGGGGAGAGATAGAAGTAGGACTTCCCAGGGAGTGTCCATCCCATAGGGACCTTGCCCTCACGGGGCTCCACTTCCGTGGCCCCAACCCCAGTCCTAGCACCTCTGAACCGACAGATTCTCCCGGTCTCTTCCTGCAGTTGGAGAGACGACTAAACAAGGGAAAGCACACAGAGCTGTTGTGATGGGGAGCTCACAGCTGGTGGGATCGGAGAAGTCACTCGGTGGGGGCTCCTGAACCCCCCGGGGCGTGTGCAGGCCTTGTTGGAGCCACGTGAGGTCATCACCCAGTGAATCTCCTCTCCAGAAACGGGGACAGAGAAACAGAAAGATATGTTTGTGAAGCCGATATAGCAAAGACCCTGCATGAGAGTCCCCTGCAGAACCCCATCTCCTGGGCAGCTGCTCTTTGACCCAGGAACTCCCTCCCAGCCCACGGAAGCGGGCAGTGGGCACTGGGCCTGGGGTCCCAACCCACCAGGAAGCCTGTCCTGACAGGGTGCTGGTCAGTTCAGAGATGGGGTCCTGCAGAGACAGGGTGTCACCTGTCAAACCACCCACCACCACCATGCCACCAAGAAGCAGAGCACGTGGGACCAAGAGGTGGCAGTGGGAGTCTTTTGCCATCACTCCCGGTGACCCCAGGGTTGCGGGCTTCACACACCAGCAGCTACCCCCAGGTCAGCCTGAGGCAGAAAGACACGCAGGTGTCCACCAGGGGACAGTGCAGGAGGTGCCGCTGGGGGACCGTCCCCACTGCAGGAGGGCCACCCGCCACATCAGGCAGCAAGGCATGCACTCAGCATGTGGTGACGCATGGGCCATGTCGGGGCTGCAGGCGGGCAGGCCATCAGCCCAAATAGGCCATGGGAAGGCCGAGGAAGACCCCTGGAAATGGGGACTTGGACACCCCACCAGGAGGCCTAGGGCTGGACAAGGACCAGGTCTGGACTCGAGCTGGAAGAGAGAATGAAGCTGAGGCTTGGGCAGGCTGCCCCAGCTCCTACGGGTGCCTCCCGTGAGCTGCCCTCCACAGGCCATGTTTCTGAGGCTCCTTGGCTCAGCCTCTGCCTCCAAGGGCCCCAGCCTGAGGCACAGCCACCGCGCAGTGGAGTCTATGGCCCGGGAAGTGTGGGAGCTCCAGAGGGGTCAGTGTCGTAATAACAGACCAGAATATGGACGGACGGCTGACGGACAGAGAGCAGGGAGCAGCAGTTACATCGAGCCCTGAGCTGACATTGCTGATGAGTGTGAAAAATCCATTTCTTCTACTTGCATGATGGAGACGGAGAGTCCAAGGTCACAACCCAGTTATGCCTCCTTCTGCATTTCCAGTACCGTCTGCATGCTGCTCGAATAAGGACGTGTTAGTGTCAAACTAAGTAAGCTTTCTTCCGAGGCATCAGCCTGTGGGAGGTTTTCACTGCTCTGACTTGGCCGGTTGGTGGACACCAGTGCTCTGGGGTCAGGAGTCTCCAGACGGCAGCCGGGAGGCACCAATATCCTGTCCCCAAGAGTGCATCTCTGCCAAGGAGCCAAGGTAGGGAGGCTGCAGAAGCCCAGCGTCTGTTCAAAGTTAGGGACACTCCACATGGGAGAGAGAAGCCCTGCTTCTTGAAGGCTGAGGTGCTGGCCACAGGTGATGTGGGAAAGAGAGGCAGAAGAAAAATTACTAAATTTCCTTACCCACTGACAAGTCTTTGAAACAGGCAGAGTGACATTCCTCTAGGGACCGAGTCTCCCGCTGGCGACACTTCCCTTCGTCGACACGCCTGTTCTGAGAACAAGGGTGTGCTCCCAGGGCTGGAGAAGCTGGGAGGAAGGCCCGCCTGGGTCTGCAGTGTGTGCTCCAGGCCCGAGCACCCGCATGTTTCCAGATGGAAGAGGGGAAGACGATCTGTCCTGGTAGCATTTCGTAGGTGTTAGACTTACCGAGTCCCCCAGATCTCAGCCGGTAAGCCCCATGCACAACCGTTTACTGGCTTTTTCTTGTTCCAGAGGACTGGGCAAACAACAAGAATTGGATGTCGGTGTTGCAATAGGTCACCAACTTTGGACAAAATCACTTTACTCTTTGTAAATTATCCTAAATAAAAGAGCCAGACAGACTTAAAATCGCAAATAGTTCTGTGAGATAAGGCTCTCACTTTGTTGGGTAAGTAAATTCCCTGCTTGACCCCAGGGTGGGTTGAGCCTGCCTGGAAGGGACTGATGGTGGCCCCTCCTTCTGGCCTCCCTGACAGCACTCTGCTCAGGATGCCCAGAAGAGTGGCAAATCCCCCTTGCCATTAAGCAATGTTGATAGGCAGGGCAGACGTCTTCACTGACTTCATGATGACCTGTAGCCCTCACGATGGTCTGTCCCTGCCTCCCACTGGCCCCAAGGCCTCCCTGCCAGCGCTGGAGGGTGGGAGCTGACTGTGCACGTACTTGGGCTGCAAGATCTCAGAAAGGGAGCAGACGCCAGTATCTGCTCTGTGGGTACTCAGGGCCAGACCACGGAAGACACAGTGAAGCAAATCAGAGTTTCGAATCCAAGAATTGCATGGCATCTGCAGCCATGTGCCAGCCTGCTGCGGCTGAGGGCCTGATGCCCCAACATGCCGCCACACCTCCTCTAACCTCCCAAAGCCCCCGACTCCAATGCAGACACGAGCGTACTTCAATTACAAGCAATAAGGAAGCACTTACATAGGAGAGGCAGCCAAAAATCCAGTTTTTACTGTAAGATATAAAAGAATATATTTACATCACTGCTGGTAGCAAAAGAAATTGTGATGGCAGGTATGTGGCTGCAACACGGAAAGGTGACCCGTGACCAGTCACCTCCTAGAATCAGTCTTGCAATAATGAAAATAGCTCTCTTTATGTTCCCAGCTCAGCACTCCTGAAAATCTGATTGGATTGTTTTCCCCGATTCTTAGCTTCTCTTCCCATGAGCAAACTATGTGGACAAGATTCATTTACAAATTTTTAATCTTAGATGTTCTGGTCTCGTAATAAACACTGACTCATTCTTACGTAATGCACAGCAAAAATTCTGCAAAGACTGAAAAAAAGATGAGCGGCAGAACACAGCAATCCACGCTTACATAAAACTGTGTGGTGCAGACTGTTATACACGGCCTTGATTGCAAACACACAAAGTCACCCTTCTGAGAGAGCAAATGCAGGGCAAGGCAGGGGTCTGGGTCCAGGGCCGCCCTCCCGGAGAAGAAGGGATGACTCCCTTCAGGGTTTTGTGTCCTAGCCTCCCTGAGCTCCCCCACCCACAAGCAGAGGCAGCCCTCCCTGTGCTCCCTACCCACAAGCAAAGGCACTGTGATCCAGGAGCCACCTGTGAGGGGGATGCCTGGAAAGCTGGTCCCATCGCTGGGAATGGAGTCGTGGGTGCCACTAGCTGGTGTCCTTGAGTGCGGGACACAGAGACCTGCCATCGCTGGCTTGGTTCTCTTCTTTTTCCCAATGGTAAAAATGCTCTCTTTGTGTTTATTCTTTAAAACTTTTCTTTCTGTTTATATTATCCCTTTGAGGCACCACGAGAACACAGAATTAGCCTTAATGTCTTTAACCTTGTTCACATCATAGAAGGAAAGCATAGTCTGAAAATTCATATTTATCTATTTCCTTTCTAACAGCAGATTATTCTTCACTTAATGAAATCCTTAGTCATGCCTTTAATTAGCTTGTTTAGAATGAGTAGTTTTTCATACTGAAAAATTTTCCTTATCAAGTCTTATTCTCACAAAAACGTCCAAACTTTGAACACACGTGGCTGGCTCCTGGTGAGGGAAGTCTGGACCACCGCAGACTCCCTGGGAGAGTCGTCGGGTCCTTGAGAGCCCTGTCAGTGGTCCCAAGTCTTCAGGTCTTTGGGGAACAAAGTCCTTATTTACAGGTGTTGGTCATTACTATGGTGCGAACACTTCCATGAGTCTGATTTCAAGCTTGTAATGTCACATCACTGGTTGCCCCGGCCAGGGGGTGGGGGTTACACAGTCGGGCCTAAAGCCTGTGATCACCTGATCCTGGGTCATGTGACCAGTCACTAGCTGGGGCCAACGGAGCTGATTGGCCAGACCTGGGCTCCCCTGTCTCCTCGCACCCCACCCCTGAACTTTGCCCCTGACCGTCAGGGACTAAGGATTCCCAGGAGAATAGAAGTCATCTCATGGGGAGGGCGTCCCAGCCTGAAGCAAACAGCAACAGACCCCTGTCCTTCCTGGTGCCATCCTCCATCCCAGGCCGGGTTCACTGGTGGCGTAGACTAGCCATCAAGATGGTACAACCCCAGCACCAGTTTGTCCAGGAGATGCCCCCTTCCCAACCCAAAGGCCAGTGCTGGAAGTCGGCGTGGCCCACAGCCACGAGCCCATTGGGGGACTGGGACACCTGGGCCTCTGCCAGGTCTCCCACTTCTTTCTCATTAGAGCAAATCCCTGTAGGGCCGCCACATGCCACATGTTTGTCTTCTCAGGAGCTCATTCCCTTATTTCTTAGGGCAAGGGAATAATGACAGTATTTCTTGAGAATCACACATGAGTCAAGAAATTTTTCTCAGTAAGATGTGGGCATCTGGTTCTCAGCCTGCAATGGGAGGGTCATTTCCCCAGACCCCGGGGCCCCCAGGAACTGCCAAGGGGGAAATGACGTGTTGACCCCGGCTGATGACCCCATCCCAACTGTTTTCATGTGCTCAGTCATGAGGCCCAGAAGACCTCATCTGATAGAGCATATCCTTTTAGTCCAAATTACTTTCTGTCACTGGAGGGAGGTGCATGAGACATACAGTTCCCAAATTCACAAGAGACAGGGTTCTGTGGTCTGTTTTTTCTTGGAATGGCATAAATAACACTGCAGCTGAGGAAAACTTAAAAAAAAACAAACATAAAACCAGCAGGTAGAAGAAAACCCGCTCTGCTCTGCCTTCCAGAATAATTACTGTGAGCAAGTGGTAAAATTGCTTCCAATTAAAACTAAACATAGGTTCAAAGACATGGGATTCAAAGAGAAGAGTGACCCGAGCATTTGCCGGTGCTCTCTGCATGCTGGACACTGGCTCACTTGTTCTCTGCCCCAGTCTGGTCCCCTGTCCCCCAGGGAGTCTGACCTGCACTCACCCAGGTCCTGATGTCTACAAGTTTTAATGTCTTTATCCTACACTTCAAAAGTAGAACACTTTACCAGCAGGCTGGGCTGCTCCTTCAAAACACAAAGGACCCCACAGCTGATCAAAACAATCCCGTGGGCCAGCAGAGCTCACTGCCCTCCATCAAGACCCTGTCAAGCAACCCTCACAGGAGACATGAAACAAAGCTCTGCCTCCTGCCTGCTTGTCCTCCCCTCACTGCTCACTGATCAGTGGAACTTGGCATAGGATGAAAACACGGGGTGCTGCCGTCCTGCTTCCTGCATCCTGGGCTCACAGGGGTGTTCAGGGGGTGCCTCCCCATTGGCCTGTCCCTGTTTATCTGCTGTTGGTGGCAACCCACTGCCAGGGTGTCCTCCTCACATTCCAGGTTCACACATGTTCTCCCAGTTCACGTGTGCTCACCCAGTTCACACGTATTCTCCCAGTTCACACGTGTTCTCCCAGTTCACGTGTGTTCACCCAGTTCACACGTGTTCTCCCAGTTCACACATGTTCTCCAAGTTCATACATGCTCAGCCAGTCCACACATGCTTGCCCAGTTCACACGTTCGCAGAGTTCACCCGTGCTCACCCAGTTCACCCGTGCTCATCCAGTTCACACATGGTCTCCCAGTCCACACATGCTCGCCCAGTTCATGCATGATCAGCTAGTTCATGCGTGTTCTCCCAGTTCACGCATGCTCACCCAGTTCATGTGTGCTTGCTCATTTCAGATGCCACTTTGCCTGGGTCTTGTCAAGCACTGTCACTGGGACAGCCCTAGGTCCCCCCATGCCCACCCACTCTTTGGGTCCTGAGCCTACAGTGTCTGCACTGCCTAGTGAGGTACTGCCCACCATCTGAGGAAGCTGAGGCTCTCCTGCCCACAATGTGGCCCCCAGGTGCATGCAGTCCAACATGCAGGTGTCCCAGGATCCTGACCTTGACCTTGACCCTGACCTTGGCCCTAGCTGAGCTTCTGTCCCTCTCATAGGCTCCTCCCTCACTGGGGGTCTTTCTTTACCTTTGTGTGAAACCCTCCTGCATCACTCACCAAGTGGGTCAGCCTGACCTCTAACCAGACCCCCAGCCAGATGTCCAGGCATCCCCAGCTCCTCTCCCAACCAAAACACCCAGGCTATCACTGCACCCTGCCCATGCCCATAGCACCGCCTCCAGTGCCCAGGAGGTGCTGTGTGGAGCAGGGGGCTCTAGCTCAGCCAACCCCCGCCCTGTGTTGGCCCCAGTCAACTGCCTGCCACCTGCCACCCACTCCTGGAGCTCACAACCTACATGTGCTTCCAGCTTCACCTCTTCTATCCACTTACCTTAGTTTCTGGGCAAGGAGATGCCTGTGTTCAGCTAGATAACCTTCAACAAATGTCCATGCTTGCAAAACCCACACTCCAGACATGGAGCATGTTACCTCAGGAAGTCCCCATGCCCTGCACAAACCCCACATTGACAAGTCCTTCAGCATGGGTCAGCTGCCACCCCCAGACTCTATAAAATTCTTGATGAAATTACTGTTCTGCAATGTGTCCAGCCATCCCCTTGTTGAAGGGCATCTGGGTTGTCACAACTTCGGTGAATTCTACACCTATGTCCAGGTCCACTGTGACCCTTCCCATCACCCACAAAGGCCCCAGGTTCCTTCCTGCTAACCCATCGTCCCCACCTCCAGGCCCTGCTGACCACTGATGTGGTATTTGCCTGTTTTTGAATGTCACATAAACAGAATCACTCCATGTGCTGTCCGCTGTGCCTGGTTTATTTCACGGAGAAGAGAGTTTTGAGGTCCTTCCATGTGTAGTGTGGGTCAGCTGTGTGTTGCTGTCACTGCTGAGTAGGATTCCATTTTATAAATAAGCCATAATTTGTCCAACTATTTACAAGTGTATAGACATCTGGTGGGGATCTTTTTCCCACTTCTGAGTGATAGGAATAAAATCCTATAAACTTTTCTGTACAAGTCTTTGTATGGCTATGAGTTTTTATTTCTCTGGGGTAGAGACAAAAGGCTGAAATTTCTGGGTCAAAAACATCTGGTATGATATACTGTTCCTCCCCTCCTCGCCAAAATTAGTTATTGATGGTTCTTTTCATATTTGCCTTCCTGGGGGGGTGTTGGCACAGCATGGTGCTTTTAATGCCCATTTCGTTGGTGACATGTTGCTAAACATTTTTCTGTCATGCTTACTTGCCATCCATAGACCTTTTCTAATAAAGCCTCTGTGCATGTCTTTTGCTAATGTGGAGGACTTTCTGTATTTATTTGGATGTGTGAGCTCACGAGACAGTCTGGACACCAGTAGTTCATTACAGATGTTTAATAAATATTTGATGAATCTGTTTTATTCCCATATACATTTTAGAATCACCATGCCGATTAACAAAAAGCGTGATGAGATTCTGATTGGGATTGAAGTAAATCTATAATTAATTTGGAAAGAATTATTGTCAATATCATGTTTTCCTATTCAGGAATGTGGGGTACTTCTTTTTTTTAAGATATTCCTTAATTTTTCTAAGCAATGTTGTTTGGTTTTCAAAGTTCACGTCTTGAATACTTTCAGATTTTCCTCAAGAACGTCCCATTTTTTATGTCATTACAAAAATTCTTCCTGATTTTAATAGCACACTTATTGTAAATACAACTTTTATTGCTCAGAATCCTGCAATCTTGCTAAACTCAGGGTTATTTTAACAGCAGTTTGGCACTTCCTCAGGATTTTCCACAGAGGCAGTTATGTTATCCATAAATAAAGATAGTTTTGGGGTCTGGGTGGCTCAGTCCACTGAACGGCCAACTCTTGACTTCCACTCAGGTCATGGTCTCATGGTCATGGAATCAAGCCCCACATTGGGCTCTGCACTCAGCAAGGGGGCCATTTCAGATTGTCGCCCTCTCCCTCCAGCTCACTCTCTCTCCAATAAATAAGTAAAATCTTTTAAAAAAGAGAGTTTTACTTCTTCTTTCTAGACCTATATTATTACCTAGCTAGAAACTCCTGGAGATTGTTAAATAGAAGCGTGGAAACGATACCTTTGCGTTGCTCTGAACTTACAGGAATGCATTCAGTTTCTCCCCCTCAAACATGATGTTAACTAGGTTTTGGTTAGATGGCTTTACTCGGGTTGAGGAAGCTGAGTTTCTGTCCTAAATGGATGCTAAATTATGTCAAATTCAATTGTGTCAGATTTTTTTTCTGTATCTCTTGAAATAACTGTATGTTTTAGTTTCCATATACACACACAACATACTATATACTCAATACTGTACATAATATACTATTAACATTATATACTAGTGACAAGTGTATGCTAGTCTTGTATATAGTAATACACTATACTACCAACAAGGGATCACAGCAATTCATTTCAAATGTCAAACATTTATTCTTTTGTATAAAGATGCATTTATATATATTCTTTAAGGATTCAATTTATTAATATTTAAGCATTTCTGCACATATGATCATCAGAGTGATATTGGTAAATGTCTGGGGTTGGTAACAGGGTAATGGTGTAGCCTCACAAAATGAATTTGGTATTGTTTCTTGTCTTAATTTTCTGGAATAATTTGTAAAGAATTGGTGCTATCACTCCTTATTTGGTGAAAGTCAACAGCCATGTTATCTGGACCTTGTGTTTTCTTTTGGGCAGGTTTTTCACTACGAATTCAATTTTTTTATTCATGATTATTTTTTCTTCAGTGACCATTGTTCACTTGAGTTTTTTAAGTATTTTTTACATTAAGTTCTTGAATTTGTTGAGTTTGAGCTGTTAATAATATTCCTTGTTATATTTTGATGTCTGTAGGAAGTGTAGTAATGTTTCCTGCTTTTCCCTGACATGGCTAATTTGTGTCTTTTCTCTATTTTTCTCAATTAGTGTAGCTAGGAGGGTTTTTTTTTAAATTATCATTTTATTGATCATTTCAATTAACTGGTTTTTGTTTCATTAATTTTCCAGATTGTTTTTTATTTGTTGTTTCTTTGCATTCTAATTCATGGGGGTCTGCTTTTATTATTGCCTTTCTTCTAATCTGGGTTCAATTATTTATTCTCCTTTTCCTCCTCTTCTTCTTCTTTCTTCTTTTTCCACCCCTGCTGCTGCTATTTGTTAAAGTAGAAGCTAAGATCAATGGGTTTATGCTTCTCTTCCTCACTTTTATATACATGTAATGATATAAATTTCTCAGTATCACTCAACTGAGAGAGAGAACAGGAGTAACATATCCAAGCAAAGGAGGTGGTTGAGAAAAGCATACTTAAAAATCACAAGGGGGTGGTATAGATCAGGATCTTAATATCCAGGGTAAACACTAAAATAATAACAAACATAAATTATAAAGTAGTATTCTAGTCAAGGGAAAGTGAAATAACACCTACCCATTCATCCCAAATAACATGAAAGAAGAATATTGAATGGGCAGAAGAAAGCGAATAGGAAGAATAAGACAACAGCAAAGATCTCAAAATACTAGTAAATACAGGAAATATAAGTGGTATAAATATGCTTGATTATATAAATGTTATTATATAAAAACATCGTATATATAAAACAAACAAAATCCTCAATTATATGCAAGAGATGCACATAAAAAACAGTAATAGCTGTTCTATTAGAGTAAGGAAGAAAAACAGAAGAAAATCTGAGAAATCATCAATATCCTGTTGTGAGAGAACTTCCCATCCTGCTCTACCCACCCACAGCTGCTCCCCAAACACTGCAGGTACCTTTCTGGAGGGAGTGCAGCACAGGCCTGTTAGGACCAGCATTTTCATGATGCGCTTGGACCCAGAATGAGCCAAAATGAATCCCCAGCTGCTTTATGTTCTTCTGGATTCCCTGCATCTGGTTGCTCTGTTCTCAACAGAGCTTTGAAGTAAGCACAGAAAACAGCTGGTGCTTGAGCAGATTTTGAAGTTCCTTTAATTTACTGACTTGTACTTTCATTTGGCAACATAACTAATGCATCCTGAAACCACCCTGTGCACATTCCCTTCCCAGGTCCATAATAGTCCCCATTCACAGGAAGTAACCAGAGAATCTGATTAAAGAAAGGTTCTGTTACTTAGATAGTATAGCACTTATCCCTGGTGAAAATGGCCATAGTCATTTTCTTTGCATCCCATTTTTCTCAATGTGAATTTTTTTTATCTTATAAGCAATGCATACATAAGTAAATATTTAAGCAAATGAAGGAGCACAACATTATCATCAGAATGACTGGTAACACCTGTAACACAATAAGGTATTTCTGTACTTTATTTTTTTTTAAATTTTTTAAGTTTTTTTATTTTATTTTTTATTTTTTTTATTTCTTTTCAGCGTAACAGAATTCATAGTTTTTGCACCACACCCAGTGCTCCATGCAATGCGTGCCCTCCATAATACCCTCCACCTGGCTCCCCCAACCTCCCACGCCCCACCTCTTCAAAACCCCTCAGGTTGTTTTTCAGAGTCCATAGTCTCTCATGGTTCATCTCCCCCTCCAATTTCCCTCAACTCCCTTCTCCTCTCCATCTCCCCATGTCCTCCATGTTATTTGTTATGCTCCACAAATAAGTGAAACCATATGATAATTGACTCCCTCTGCTTGACTTATTTCACTCAGCATAATCTCTTCCAGTCCCGCCCATGTTGATACAAAAGTTGGGTATTCATCCTTTCTGATGGAGGCATAATACTACATAGTGTATATGGACCACATCTTCCTTATCCATTCACCCATTGAAGGGCATCTTGGTTCTTTCCACAGTTTGGCGACCGTGGCCATTGCTGCTATAAACATTAGGGTACCGATGGCCCTTCTTTTCACCACATCTGTATCTTTGGGGTAAATACCCAGTAGTGCAATTGCAGGGTCATAGGGAAGCTCTATTTTTAATTCCTTGAGGAACCTCCACACTGTTCTCCAAAGCGGCTGCACCAACTTGCATTCCCACCAACAGTGTAAGAGAGTTCCCCTTTCTCCACATCCTCTCCAACACACCTTGTTTCCTGTCTTGTTAATTTTGGCCATTCTAACTGGTGTAAGGTGGTATCTCAATGCAGCTTTAATTTGAATCTCCCTGATGGCTAGTGATGATGAACATTTTTTCATGTGTCTGATAGCCATTTGTATGTCTTCATTGGAGAAGTGTCTGTTCATATCTTCTGCCCATTTTTTGATATGATTATCTGTTTTGCGTGTGTTGAGTTTGAGAAGTTCTTTATAGATCCTGGATATCAACCTTTTGTCTGTACTGTCATTT